>RXPK01000187.1:474433-674867 GCA_004143645.1 Protaetia brevitarsis | reverse complement strand
GTTATTTCTTAATGGATTTTGTGCTAGAACGGCCCTAGCTTATCCATGTCATAATAATAGGAAATCGTTGTGTCCTGCAACTGATTTTTCAGGTTTTGCAACAAGTATTTTCTACTGTATTATTTTCGCAGACTCATAGTCAACTCATCTGCATCCACATTTGTTAGTGATAGGTCAGTTTGAGATAACCGAATAGAATTCCTCATTGAACAAAATTGAACCTTTTTTGCAAATTTATTTGTGCTTTCACTAGTATCTAGTGAAGAAAGAGAAACAATGATTCTTCATTTAAGCAATACTTCTTTCTCTGGAGCAGAAGCGACACATTTACGGTTGGAACTAATTTTCGACCACTCGGAATGTCTATGGCGAAAACCGAAGGTAATTGAAAATTGTGAAAACTTGATTGGATAGTTTAGAAGGAAACAAATCTGTGTTACATATTTTCTAATTAAGATTAACACGGCACTAAAAATAAAATTTATATCAAAACATTTCCAGAATATTATATATTATTAGAATATATTATAAGTGCACGATCTTTCTCTCGCGAAAGTAATTGAGAATCTTCAAAGTTACTAGGAATGCATGCATAACATAGACTATGTTCGCCGATACTACTTGTAATAGAAAAATATTCTCTTGATAGAAGAAAAATAAAATAGGGAATATGATTAGTTGACGAGTGATCACGAAGACGGACATTATTAAGCCACAATCTGATCAGAGAGCAGAGAGGCTGTATATATCATTCAAGAAACCCGATGAAAGTGTTATTTACATCTGCTCTAAATTAAGGCGTCTGAATTATTTGCTTCTTAGAGTGCTCCCAATTCGTTGTCTATACTAGAGAGCCACTACTAAAACCTCGTGACATTCAGTAACCACGTTATAAATTAATCAAAAACAGACAGCTACTTATTACGACTGTGTCTATTTACTTTCACAGTAACCGTCCAATTTCGCAATTTCGCCATTTTATTGTCTTCGTGTGTATCTAACCACATCGACGTTTACTCTTTCGTAATACGAATAAGCGAATAAATGAGCTTTCCTTTGAGCTGTAATAGGGCAGACATCTTTAGCAGTTTAGGACGACGTCTATTGATTTTAAATGAAACCGTCTAGACTAGGTAGGTAGACAATTCAGAGGTAATGTCTTCGGAGGCTTACACGAACGGCTGTCAATATTAATAGCCTCCCGCGGTCGCGTCTCTTATTAGTCGCTGAAGATGTCGCATTCGCTGGAGTTTACTGTTTGAATCGAATTGGAGGGACAATGACAAAGTTAATGTTGAAATGAGAAACTGGACATGGAGAATCCAGATGTATAGTATACCACAAACAACATCAGTTAATCAGAATTACCAACAAACTAAAGCCTTGACATTGCGGATAGTTAAGGCGATCCTAAAGAATTCCTCATATGAGTCTTTTTAACATTGTTCACTAAAGAAGAGAAACAGCTAAACAATTATATTACTTTTAAACAATATTAGAATATACAATAACATTTTTTTAACAAAATAATAATAATAATAGCGCCTTTATTTCCATAAAACAGTAATAACAAGCAAATATAAGCAATAATAAGAAAAAGAAAAAGAAAATGACGGGTTTCAGTCATGAGATACAGAGAACTGCATCCACGACTATTCTTCCAACCAACCATGTGTTATCTTTGTCACTAACTTTGGGTATCTCTTATTTTTCTTTATTATTATTATGGACGTCGTTTGTCCTAGTGTCTTCGGAAACACTCTAGCTTCTTGGATTTTTATTTTCAATCTGCCTTATATCAGCCATTCCAATACCCTGTTACTCCATACTAATCCGCACAGATCTCTAGCTAGTTGATCAAAATAATCATCTAGGTTCATTTCTGGCTTAAAGAAATTGCTTATCTCCTTGTGTTCAGAACCTCGCATTTACACCTGTCATCCCTATTTATGCAGTTTGCAGTGGGGCATCCGCATTTTCATTCTAATTTTCAAATAGGTGGGTGCCCTTTCGTTGCACTATTAGAGACCTGCTATGACACGAAGATTGTTCCTATTGATAAACCAGATCAACTTGTAGTTGGATTGAGTTCAACTTACCGAATCCGTGACTTCCACCTCGAAATTTCAATTAAATGAATATGTCGGGTGTTCTGTTCTTATTCTGAAAAGACTATCTTCCACATGATGAATAATAATTATTGTGCCCCAACCCTGCATATTAAACACTCGGCATTTCCTGCAGCCTGGTTTCCCCGATTATCATCAAATGGAAAGGATGCAGATCTAGGAAGTATTCCATTGCTGCTACTGGAGTAGTTCTTATCGCTATTGTTATTACTCACCACGTAAGCCTCTGTGTCTTTCATTGAGTATAATTATAGGAATTTATTAGTGCATCTTTGTCGCTCATACTATAATGCTTTAATTGCCTGGAGGCATCAATTCCAAACTAAGTTTGATGTCAAGAATGACTTTAACATGTTTTACTTCCTCTGACAGTTTCAGCTAAAGCTCTGAAGTGAAAGAGCTTTAGCAATTGATGTCCATTTAACTTCTCTTTTCTGGTGAATTGCTACTTCATTTCAAAAATCCTGTAATTGTATGGTGACAGTTAAAGAAATCAATACGTTCCAAAACAAGTTTTTTAAAAAGATATTAAAAAAAAAGTTACTTTTTAAGGAATTTAAAACAAAATTTGTGCTTGTTATCAGTTTGACAAAACAATTTTAAACAACATTAGGTGTTAAAAGTGTTTATTTTACCCATTTAATGGATTCTTTGTGCGATTTCATTTTATGCCCCTGTGAAATGTTTATAGAAATTGTCTGCTGCATAAAAAGCATTGAATACACAATAAGTTCATGCTTTTTAAAACAACATGTTAAGTATTTCTTCAAAGGCTTCCTCCGCTTTGGATTTTCTTTTTACTCCTGTTTAGAGAATTAAAGAACTAAACCCAAAATCAAGCAGAAATGCTACATTTGAATGTTATCAGGATTTCTTCAATATAAAGCAAACCTTTGAAAGTTTTTTTTCTTCTTTAAGCTTAACTGATATTTTCTACTATTTCCTTCTATTGCCTCCTTCTTAATGCAAGTGCGAGTCTAGATAAATGAAACGTAACTTTACTCATCTAACAAAAAGTTATGTTTCACCAATTTACAGATAAAAAGAAACACGTTTTCTGTTTTGCTCAATATTTCAAATAGCATTTCCGGTTTTTTTGTAGAAAAACCATTTGCTAACCAAATACTTCCTAATTACATGTTTTACTATAATAGACTTTTTTTTTAATTCTTCATTTTATATGTTATGCAAGTAATAATTAACTCTGTAGATCTCCAAACAAAAACACGTTTATATCAAAATGGGAATTAACTAACTGGAAGAGCTTATCGGCAAGAATATTTGCAATACAGTTTAATTACCTCGAATTTAGGATTAAAGATATTTGAAAACACATCGGGTCTGATCCCCCTTATATAACAAACAAAAATGGTAGACGTCATTCCTGTGGGAGGAAAATAATTACCCTTCAAATAATATTTCGAGGGATTGCAAGAATTATATGAAACAACTTTTGTTCCTTCTTTATCTATAAACAACTTATTGTTATTGAAGTGAGTAGGAATGAATTTCAGAGAATAATTTACGCTAGAATATCCATACTATAACTCAGTAAACAGAATTCAAATTTCAATCAATTATTTTTAGTAACTTCGACATTAAAACATGAAGTTCCCACTGCAATATCTTTTACAAAGTTAATCATAATGAGTGTATACAAACAACATACAAACAACCTCTTTTCTTTTTTTTTTTGAGGTTCTATTTGGTTTTACAATTATAATTATTGACGCATACATCATGCTTTAACATAGATAATCACCAAATCACCAAACGTCAACTAGGGAGAAAGAAATCAAACAAAGATCTAGTTCCTCACAAAATTCTTTAATAACACACTACCGGTTTCGCTCTATCCGAGCATCCTTAGGCCAGCTACAGAAGTATCATATAATAAGAGGGTGCAACAACTATTGACAAAATGGTAATGTTTTTTTCAATTTCATGAAAAAAAATAAAATTAGGAAGTAAAGTAAAATGGCAAAAGAACTTAAAAAAAGATAAATAAAATTAAAATTTAAAATTAAAATAAAGTTAAAGAGTGCAAAGTAGATAGTTAAACTTACGTAAACCTTGTAAAAAACAGACATTAAATACAGAATAAAACACATAAGTCTAAACGAACAACACTTCAAAATTATTTAAAATAATCGTAAGCACTTCGAACTCAGAATGTAAAATGATTCTGGAAAAGTTGAGACTAAAATTTAAATAAAGGTAGAAAATTCCAGAAAAATACAATAAACTTGTGCCATTTATTATGACAAAACTAAACTAAAGTAATGTTGTGCTTAAGACGTACTAGAATACGAAAACCATATATGCACATGGTCATCTATCGAGTAAAATTTGAAAAAGGTTGGTTGAGCCGAAAATTACTTGTGAATTTAATGAAAGGTCTCTACTAGTGTGATATTAAAGAATTTTGTGGGGAACCAGACTTTTGCTTGATTTCCGTTCCCCAAAAACTAGTATTATTATGTTATTGAAATAGTTAAATGACAGCATTTGTAAAATTTGGAATACCAATTGAAAATGTAGATATATCCTACGAAAATCATTAATTATTACTATGTGGGAACTACAGGTGGCACGCCCCGTCAAGTTTCTTATTTTTACTGAGGTTGTTCGTGGCAATCAACTCTGGATATTTCTACGTTTACTATATTAAGCGCAAACCAATATTAATCTGTTATACAACTGTTTCGTTTTATGTAAATTATTATTCAATATAATATTTGTGATCTAGACATTTTATAATTTATTATACAGGAGACATACTTAAATATTAAGCTTACGTGATTTTTCTAACATAACAAGCAACAATAAATATTCCTTACATTGTTGACTTCAGTACATTTATTACTGTCATGTTATGCTGATTATTTTCGTTTTTATTTTATATTTATGCAGTGTTCCTGCCTAACTTTATTCATCAATAAGTAAACAAAATGTACCTAGCTATGAGTATTACCACACTGCTAAATAAGTAAGTAAAAGAAGTGCATTTCATTTCTAAATATGTGCTTTATATTATCCATTATAAACCAAAATCAAATATTCATTCTATTCTGTCTAAGTGTATGTCTTTATCGATATTTTTCCTCCTTATCTACGGTCTCCGACTACCGAAAAATCATTCATTGTTTATTCAAGAGAACGCACATTTTCTCCCAACACACAAAACGCCAGTAAACAGCTTTATTTCCCTTTTTTCCATTCTTCCCCGTAACAGAATCCCTCCTGATCTTATTTCGATATTGAGGAAGTGAGCGGTTAAAACAGTTATTTATTCCTGTATTCGAATGTTCCACTTCGCCGGAAAAATTACTCAATATTTTTGGCATTGGATGCAAAAGTCACGACCTCAACGCCCCGCGATCACCTAACCAAAGTCGATCCCAAACATGCGAGCTGAGCTTGAATTTCAGCCACCCTCTCTCTTAAAATGTCTGACTCTCATACGGTTGATCTTGATAAGAAGGTATGTGTGTTCGTGATCTAATTTGACTGCTGTTAGGGCCGGTAGGGGGGAAAGGAACCACCAATTTCATTATTCCGACGGCGGCACATGTGAACGAGGTCTGTGTTTGCGCGGGCTCGTGTTTTGCATATTTACTGGCTGAACCAATTATGCAATTCGATTGAAATTGGGATAGGTCTAGGCTATGTAAACCAGAAGAAATCTGTGAAAGTTGATTCCATACGCAGTATGTTTTTGAATACGTAGTGAATATAATTGAGTGACTAGTTAGTACAATTTCTATAAATATAGCACAGATAGCAAAATTACACATAAAATTCAAAAGAAATCACAATATATCACAAATATCTCTTTGTAGGACGCAGATCTACCGGCGGCTAAATCTGTAAAATTCCTTGGCGTTACATTTGAGTTTAATCTGTTATGGAATGAGCATTGTCAAAATGTAACTACAAATTTATCGAGTAAGTGTTATGTTTTCCATTGTTTGAGATCCCAGGTTACACTGGAATGTATGCTGACATTGTACCACGCTGAAGTTCAATCAAGGATTCAGTATGGAATTTTGCTCTGGGGTATATCGGCAGCATCCAAGAGAGTGTTTTTAGCACAAAAAGCCATTGTAAGACCCGTTGTTGGTGCTCACTTCACCTAATCTTGCAGACCTATATTTAAAAAATTAAATTTGCTGCCCCTAATCTGTATTTATATAGTAGAACTAGCTTGCTATGTTTATAAAAATAAAGACACCTTTACATGAATGCAGAGTACCGTGATTATCAGACTAGAGCAAGAGATTACATGCATACTGCAGGTTGCACTCTGAACATCACGAGCTTAGGGATGAAAAGTATGGGAGTTAAAGTACACAATCATCTACCTCGAGAAATTGTATTGATGCAAACTTTTTCGTCCTTTCGCAATGCTTTACAGAAATTTCTCCTTCGGCATAGTTTTTATAATTTAGACGAATTTTTTTGTCACGAACAGTAAATAATATCCCTTCAAATTTCATGCTTCCTGTAATTGATACAGCCTCGGTATTTCCATGTTTACACCTATAATAATAATAATAGAATTATTCTTCATTTATTTTTCTTTTGTTCAATTTATTGTTTTTTCTTGTTCTTTTGCTTTTTGGGTAGTACATATTTTCTTTTTTTTTATTTTTGTTGGATTCAAGAATGATTGTTCTTTTTCTTACTTTAGGTATTTTTTTGACTTGTTAAATACACATGTGTGTCTTATAACAAAATAAATATTATTATTATTATTATTATTGCGAACCATATTGCGTCATGTTAAGGACATGCCTAATGTGATGAAATCAGACATAGCAAACTATGACGTAGCAATGCAACCACGTCACCAACGTTCAGATAAAAACGTTTCACCTAGCCTACTATGTTTCAAGCTAGTCAATCTAGCAAACTACGTTATTTCAAAAACGTTGCCATATACTGTGGAGTGCTCTCTACATGATGATGATGATGTTATAGATAAAAATCGCTTACACAAATTCTATTCCAAAGCAAACAATCATGTAGTATATCTATTGCTAAAATCTAATAGACAGTGCGAAGAATTGCTTTTGTCAAAATTTGTTTCAAATATAAAATAAATGATTACTATAGATGCCGAACAACTATCAAATTTTGATTGTATGCAATTTTCGTCGTTTCTAAGTTCGTTTCAATCTAGTAGAGTAGGCTAAAGGTCACGAAGTTTTGCTCTTTATGGTCTTTGTTGGTCTTGGTACAAGCATCTCCAATATTTATTATACTAGTAAAGACTCATGTGTACAGAGAAAGAAATGGGTGGAAGTTGTGAAAAAGTGATGGTATAAGATATTAGCCTTCATCAGGCGTATAACACTGAGAATAATAATGATAATGGTTTATTGATCAAAGGGAACCAATTATAAGACATTGCTATTAGAAGAATAGCATACAATGTCTGTTAGAAATTACACACAAATTGTAAATACCAGTTAATAGATCAATGTTGCGAAAAAAAATATTCATTCTATAAAACATTAATAATCGCCTTAAAACAAACAAAAGAGGGAAATATTAAAAAAAAACCTAGAAAGAACAAAGATTATTGAATCAGTGTCTTTTCCACTTGAAATTCTTCTTACAGTTTCCGAAACTATAAAGGCGTTATCTTTAAGAACATCTTTTTGAACACGTTATTTCGGCAAACGTTTATTTAAGTTTATGAAAAGAAAAACATATAAAATTTCATTGGCTTAGTAAGCGCATTCAATTAAATAGAATATCAATCTTGATTTAACAAGAAAAGTGTGTTGTAACATCTGGAGGATACACGGAAAAAGTTAAAAGAAAGATTGGGAAAACGCATAAACATTCAATCAACTTCAACATAGAACAGATTCTATGGACACCCTTGCGTTCAGCCAATAGAGCTCCATTAACATATCTAATCAAAGGGTGTTAAAAATTCATAAGAAAGATAATTTTATTCAAACAAAAATGGTCAGCTCTGGTTTACAAAAAGCAATGCTGTATGTTGCTGAAAGCGTAGCGGACGAGAAAGATAATCCAAGCATATTCGAATCATGGTATAAGTAAGGCAAAGTAAAATACTATTAAAACTGTTGCATAGTTAAAGTAGCAGAAAACTCATTATAAAAATCATCGTTTTCGAAGATTGGAGAAAAGAGCAGCCGAACATGTTGCGAAAAGCTAAGTTTAACGTCTAAGGTGACACAGGTCATTGAACACTTCAATTGAATTGTTATTGGTTCTCGATTAAGTAAAAGAAAGGCCTTGGCGTAGATTTAGGTATAGACAAGATGATTATATATTTCACAGTATTGGGATGTAGTACATATTTGAAACAATAAATGTCTTAATGTTGTAGATATATGAAAAAAATAGATCCTTGTGGCGTACCGTGTAGAGAACCAATCTGTGGAAAATGAAACTGTTATAGCATACAATCGAGCAAACTGAAGAGTGAATACCGACCAAAACCTTTTCAATTTAAACAAAAAGATGTTGTAATTGATAGTGTCAAAAACATTTGTGAAATCTATAATAATGTCGTGAGCGATTATTCAACCATTAAGAAATAAATTAAGTTATCACAGGGCACTTGTTAATGACAAATATTGTCAAAAGAAAATTATTTTACAATGATGGTAAATAATTCAAATAATAAATAAATTCAAACCGATTGATAAAATTTGGTGGCTAAGCGCTTGTCAAAGTGTAAAACACCCATAACAAACATACTCTATATTTATCAAAAGACTATCGAAGGTAGAAGGAATTTAACAAGTACGAAGCTGTTTCTCCAAAAGATGATTTTGTTCACCACACTCAAAACTGAAGCTATTAACACTAATTCCAAATTAGTAAAGTCACTGTTTAGCACGTCACGATACTCACTGGATGTTTCATAAAGTTTGGAAAAGGTAATTATGTTTTGTCTGATGATGCGAAGAAGAAGAGAAGCAGTTTGTAGAATCACCATTATTCAAAAGGAGAAAAAGTTTTCTTTTTTGTTTGGGAAAAAGAGCTGGTTTTGTGTTGACCAGGGGGTGTTTCTATCTTACCTACCTCTTTACTTCTAGTCAAAGTGACTGTTATCGTTAGATCTGGAGTTGTTATTAAGGAAACGCAATGGACCTGGAAACCCACATTTCCCTGTTCATATTCTTAACATACAGCTACATATAAAAGCTCTTTTCCCTTAGCGACAAGGTAGAATTATCGACACAAAACAATTTTATCCTACCTATACCGTTTCAGTTTTCGTAACTCTTTCCAGACGGAACACGCATCGCTCTAATGGCTAAGGTGTATATAGTTTTAGGCGTGCAGAAGCCTTATTATGCAGATTTATGTAAATACGTGCATGTAAAAAGGAGGGAGAAACGCCTCACAATTCTCAAGTGGATACATGTTTCTGTATTAAAAGGCATTTTGCTGTTGTATAGCATGTTAAACGGAACAACTCTATTAAGTGTAGATTGAGAGAAAATTAGCTTCACCGGAGGTGGTTTACGATAATCGTCTAAGATTATTAAGATATGCAGATATTGCAGATTAAACGCCTGTTTTTAGTTCCCAATAGACAAGTTAGCTTTATGCAAACAAAAGCGGAAACCTGCACCTAACCTCTGCCTGTCACTGACAGCTGAGAATGAGTCATACACATTTGCAAAGGTATAACGGATTTGCATGAAGTACTTCAATACAAATCTGTGCAATGAGTGTTGCGAGTAAAATAAAGATTTCGCCATAAACAAGTCAACAAGCCGAATCTTACTTTTTTAATGAGATATCGCGTATAGAGAAAACATCCAGTTACGAATGCATACCTTAAATGCAAATTTTGTAGCTATTGAATTAAAACTAGTATGCTTTATATACATCTTATTTATTTTTGGTTTTTATTATTTATTGATAGTATCTAGGCAATCTTTATCGATAGGACCGCCCCTCTTCTTGCTTGTTCCAATAACTACTAACCTGGAGTAATGAAGCAGTATCTGAAAAACGCAATTTTAAATCAATACACAGTAATATTTTTTTTTTTAATTTTTCTAAATATTTTGAATTACTAAAATGCAATGAAATTACGGTTTCATATTACCGCTAGCCTAAAGTGTCTAAGAACCAACAAAAAAAAAACAAAAGAAAAGATACTCATTCTCTGTTTTGCCTTTAATTGTAATAATTGTAATATCAATTTATTGGCATCACATAGATACAACTATATGACGAACAGAATTGCCAAAAAAACTAAATCACCTTGGTAAAGTGCTCTTCCTTTAGCCTTTATTGATAGGAATACTATACATCTTGAGGATTACTTTGAGATCTATACGTACATAATTTCATTTGGTTTTCTAAAATCCTGAGCCATTTAAAACCAAAATAAAACTAATTTCGTCTAATATAATTTGACGTAATTGTTTCTAATCCATTTAGGAGCAAACCAAGAACAATCTTGCAAAAGAAACAATTTCGTTTCATGTATATTATACATACTATACCGTCACTTATCAGTAAATGAATATTGAAATAAAACATGTGCCGCTGTATCTATCCCACCACATTTACAATGCGAATCATTAACCCTCCCAATTCTATATAAAATTACCGTCACCCATTATTAATTTTACCACCTGAGCGACAAATTAACCCTCATTTCCCCAAAACGAGGGGTGCAGACACCGCCACTTTCGGTAATTGATCCGCTCTCTCATTATTGATTGTTCGTACGTGAGCCGTAGTCCAAAAACGTTTTACACTTCCCTCACGTAACATATCGGATTTTTTAAATTTCTTGACGCCTCTAAAACACATAAACTATCACTTACAATTCGCACATCCCTTATAAATTCTCGCGCCTAATATGTTTTTATAGAAATGATGGCTTGTAGGCAGCAATTATTGAATTTCCAGTAATACTTGAATTGAATAAATATGAAGCTTATTAGATAATATGACAAATGCTTAAATTTATATATTAAGAAGTTAGAAAAGTAGCGCAAGGTTCAACATTAAAATTAAATTTAAAACTTGCTAGTCTTCTAATCATAGACGCATTATTTTTCTACTAATTTCTCTATTAATACGCACATTTGAATTAAGATATCTAAGCGTATTTAGAAATCCTACAAGAATGTATACGTTGTGTTATGGCAAATATATTCTACTATTATTTAAAAGGGAATGTTACTATTTTACTTAGTTATATTTTAAAACTAATTAGATATTATAAGAAAAAGGATACCAGACGATCCCAGGTGATGTAGGAATCTCTGCATTTGACAAAGTCTCAAGCATTTTTCTTCAGAATTTTTCCCTTCAGGAAGCAAGTGGTCAGCAGTGATACACCTAACACATCGAAATCAATATTAGAATTTGAATAGTATATTTTACAATACTATTGACAGATCAAATTTGGATCCACGTTTAATTCAAGTGAACAGTTTTATTTTTTTTTTACTGTGTATTTATTTCGTTCAAATTTAGTCTAATAATGTTTGTATATGCATTGGCAGTCCAATTGCTTTGATGCCAACAGAAAGACTTGGGGAAATTGCTGGAAATTGGGTTCTGTAACAATTAAATGTGTAATAAATGTTGCCTACTTTCTAGTGCAATAATGAATTTTAAGATTGTTAATTTTACATAGTAATAAGTGATTTAAAAATTTTAAATGTAATTTTCTATGATTCTACTGACGCCTACCTTCATCATATTGAATTGTAGGTGATTCCAGATTTTGTAAATTTTATTTATTTTCACTTCGTTTAAACATTCGACAGTTCATTGGATGACATGGATATTCTCATATGTAAAACAATGGATGTTCCCCTCATTTCGGTTATATTAACGGATTTTCACAGACAGTTGGACTCCTTGACGAAGACAATCGCTTTCAAGTCAGTTAAAACATTTTCAATTCGAACCATTCACTAACCGAGGCAGACCTATCTCAATTTGTTCTTGAAAAATTTAACGGCTATTTTGTAAAAATTCAATTTTATCCCAAATCACAACCTAAAAATAATTGTTAATTGTTGAACAAAGTTTTTCACATAAATATTATCCAAATTTACCTGCAACCTTTTTGGGTAATTTTTCTTCAACGACGATTTTCCTGAGTTTCCTTTTATGATGTTCCTGTCCTGAATGAGCCACTTTCTGTGATCTGATGTGATGACGATGGTACGAGGGCCCTGATCCGACATTCGAACATTCCAGACCACTCCAATGCTCACAGAAGGTATTCCTCGTCAAATCTACCTAAAAATAAACGTATTATTTCAATTCCAATCCAAATTAATTATACTTATAAGAAATTTCATTTTTATTCGTTCAGAAAGAATTGAGGTTAGAGAATTGTTTGTATCGTCTGCGAAACTGTTCGCAGTTACTTGGGGAAATTTGTGTAAATAGGTTTATAAGTATTTGTTATGTATTTACGTTACAAACCAATATCCAGTAATTTACCATCAAGGTTGACCATTCTGTCTCGCACGTCTATTTGAGCCTAGCTTAACTCAGTTTGAACGGTCAGAAAACGCGGGAAATTTGAAATTAATTTAAACGTATTTACGTTCGAAACTATGAATTTGAATTGCAAAAAGTGGAATTACTTGTTAAACTTTAGTGTTATTAATTAAACGGACTCACGTACTTACCTGAGATAATTATCCAAAGATATATGTCTGATCTTAAACAAGTTCACATTTAGAATTTTTTTTATTAAATAAAAACACTTTTATTCGCACTTAAATGTTTTAATTTCACATGAGAAATTGTTTTTCATTGAAAGAGTTAACGAGCTATTCATTATTTTTTTTATGTCACCGCCCCTTGATCGGAAATTTCTCGCCCTGTATGCTATCTGGCTGGTGAGAGAGCACACTAAATCAAAATTAATAAAGATAGAGGACACTGGGATGTATGAAATTTGATTTTTTTCTAATTTAATTAATGTGTTTCTTTTAAAATTTATTTTTTTAATCCGGGCTGTATGCTGTGTAGCGTAACAAATAAGATTGGCGCCCAACGTGGACGCCCAAATTCCGATCGGGGGCGGTGACATAAAAAAAATAATGAATAGCTCGTTAACGCTCTTATATCTTTAGTAAGAGTAGAGATAGTGAGTGAGGATGTTGTCAACAAATGTCCTCTCCTTCAATTTTACTGTTAATGACCAGTTTAAATCGATAGCATTTAGGCATGATATTGTTGTGCCTCAATGAAAAACAATTTCTCATGTGAAATTAAAACATTTAAGTGCGAATAAAAGTGTTTTTATTTAATAAAAAAAAATTCTAAATGTGAACTTGTTTAAGATCAGACATATATCTTTGGATAATTATCTCAGGTAAGTACGTGAGTCCGTTTAATTAATAACACTAAGGTTTTACAAGTAATTCCACTTTTTGCAATTCAAATTCATAGTTTCGGACGTAAATACGTTTAAATTAAATTTCAAAATTCCCACGTTTTCTGACCGTTCAAACTGAGTTAAGCTAGGCTCAAATAGACGTGCGAGACAGAATGGCGAACCTTGGTGGTAAATTACTGGATATTGGTTGGTAACGTAAATACATAACAGTTGGTATACTTAGTGATGTACGAATAATAATTAAAACTGAGTGAATTTTTTTGTATATTTTGCAATTAATAAATAAATTATGATCATGAAATTAGCTAAGTAGTTTTAGCAATGCGTAGCAACCAGAAACAACATATCTCTATCTCGTCTACTCCGTGTTTCTGTTGATGAATATGAAGATCAGAAGTCCTATTTTACCAATGAATAAATCAAAATACAGTTTTTGATTCATGTTGCATAATAGGCAACTTCATATGCATACAAAAGGGTGCCTAATCATTTTATGCACTAGTTCGTAAATCGAAATTAGTACCTTTTGAAGAAACCAAATGTATGGAAGCGCATACCTGGTGATAATTAAGAAGTAAAGAAACTAAACTATCAAACCTTGTACCTAATAAACATATTTTGCGCCCATACAGGGCTCGCCCCTCAAACTCACTCATTCAAATTCGTGAAATGCGTTTCCACCCACTTAGTTCGTAAATAACTATTTCGTACACATATTTCATAATAGCCAACTTCGCACTCAAAACCGTGAATAAAGTAGCATTTCATGTATTAGATGCCTAAAGTGAAAATGTTACCTAGGAGCATAGGCGTTTGATAGATAGTATTGCTTGCTAAATAGTATTGTCTTGACATCAAAACCGTCATAGGTTGGCCTAAATTGAGCAATTTTAATCGACACCTCCAAACTGCTATTATTATTTGGAACTAAGGGCATGAAAATATACTGAAAACAATCTTACTCATATCATATACGTTGAACGTAAATGTACAATGTACAAATGTAAAAACTTGTTTACTGAAGCAAATTCTTTCAACCTCCACCTTTCGTAAGGTTTTTCGACCCAGCACTCGCCGTAATTGGCACATTGCAGATACTTTCCCTCGGCAGAGAACCTAATCACGTTATTCACGGTATTTTTCTCAAATTTAATTACTCTCGGGGCAATTGAATGAATCGTAGGGGCTCTAGATGGACCCATTTGGGAAATTGTTAGATCGGGAAAAATTGCCTACGCCGTTTTTTTTCTGGCAATACATATTTCGCAGATAGAATAAGTAGAGGGAAAGAGAACAGATTCAACGTCGAATTGAAAATGAACGAATATCGCAAGTTTTTTTAACGAGATAGTTGAAGATAATATCGACTTGAGAAATACAAACAATAATTTGAGCGTAAAAGTAGACATACATAACATTAGTGCACCATGTTCTTTTTTTGTTATTTTGGAGATTAAGCGATAATTAAGGTTTTACAGTAAAGAACTTTTATTACTCACAATTATCCAAAATATTTTGATCGATGCAAATATCGATCCTTGAACCAAATGAAAAATGTTATTTAATTTGTAACCATTATATAATTTTCCGTAATCGGTATATTAAGTATTACGAAAGTAAAGTCATTAACTACATATATAGCAGGCTAAAATATATTGCTAAATTTCCAAAAAAAGAAATGAAAGAAAACATGTTAAACAAATTAAACGCATCTTCAATTTTAAAGTTTAAAACGAAAAAATCTCAAAAACCAGTGGATATCTATTAACGAATCATTAGCTAGCAACTGATTAGCTTAGTGTGAGGCACTAGAACTCGTAAATGCGTTCTCTTGAACCTCATTATATATGCGGTAAAATTAAATAGTTAGCGAGGTTTTGGCGAACAACACTTTCTGTCTAGACGTACTTATACACAGCTTAGACGAGCTTTCGACATAATTTCATCTTACTTAGGTTACTTTATTATTCACGATTTTTTTATCTCTTCAATTTTATTATGCACACCTTGATTTACACCCACTTCGCATTCTCAAAATGTTTTATGTACTGCAATTTTTGAAACAAGCAAAATAATTCGCGAAGAGTTTCAGCTTCTAGAAAACAATCAATTTTTGTTTTGTAAACGTTATTTTCTTAAACTATGTATACTAACTTAAGCAAATTTCATACTGTTCTGAGCAGAAAAATATGCTAACCAATTTTTTAAACATGATATAAGTAAATTTTTGTTACGACAAATACCGTCGGGTTAGGTGCCAACATTTTTCTTTAAAACAGTAATGTGGTTAATGTGTTACACATTTGTCATATGGGTCATTCTATATCAACCGGAACACCTAAAAAATTTGAAGTCTTGGATTCTTTTTATATTTTAAATTTGAACTCTTTGCCTAGAATTAGAAGACCCGTATTTTTTTCTAAAGCTCTACAGTATCTATTTACAAAGATATTTGCGAACAAAGTTTGAAAAACCAATAAAATAATCGCGGAAGTTATATTGTTTGGTTATGCATAAATTAAAGGAATAAAACAAAATACGTATAAATCATGGTTTATTCTAAAGTTCAAATTATACATTTTCTTTTAATAATGCCTAAATTAGATTGTAATTCATTATGACCCCCTTTTTCTCCTATTAAAGAAAATAATGTCTTTTTTCTTTATGTTTACCGCGAAATAAAATTTTTGAAAAAATATCATACTATCCTTTGAACTATATTCTACAAGAATAGAAGTATTTGAAAATGGAGAACCTACACTACTCTACGTTACATTATGATATATCGAAATGTAACGTATATTACTGTATGAATATATTTTTTTTTATAGAATACCCGTAGGTTCTCCATTTTCAAATACTCTTCTTCTTGTAGGACATAGTTTAAAGGACATTATGATATTTTTTCAAAAACTTAATTTCGCGGTAAACATAAAGTAAAAAGACATTAATTTATTTAACATGGGAAAAAGGGGGTCATAATAAATTACTATCTAATTTAGGTACTATTAAAGGAAAATGTATAATTTGAACTTTCGAATACACCAAGATTATTTATATGTATTTTGTTTTAATCTTTTAATGTATGCATAACCAAACAATATGACTTCTGCGATTATTTTATTGATTTTGCAAACTTTGTTCGCAATATCTCTTGTAATAGAATTTCTGTAAAGCTTTATGGAAAAAATACGGCTCTTCTAATTTTAGGCAAAGACTTCAAATTTAAAACATAAAAAGAATCCAATTAGATCCAAGATATCAATTTTTTTAGGTGTTCCGGTTGATATGGAATGGCCCATATAGGTTTGAATTTTATTTTTTCTATCCCCCTGCTCCTGTGCGAGATTTGAATACCCACACGGAGCCCTGTGAACAGTTGTTTGAACAGCCCTGAAACATCTTAAATAATTCCCGGAAAAGCTTAAATAGCTCCTGGAACAACTTAAACCGCGCCTGAAACAGCTTAAACAGCTCTTCAAACAGCTTAAACTGTTCTCGGAACAGCTTCAACAGTTCCCGGAACAGCTTAAATAGCTCCTGGAACAGCTTCTAGAATAGTTTATAAAGTTCCTAGTTTAACAGTTTAAACAGCTTCCGGAACAGATTAAGCTGTGTTAGGTGCTGTTTTAACTGTTACAGGAGCAGTTTAGGCTGCTCTAGCAACTGTTTAAGCTTTTACTGGAACTGTATAAGCTGTTCCAGGAAAAACTGTTCCTTTTCACAGGGCCCCATGCGGATATACAAATTTCCCGCGGTGACTCTCTGCTTAGCTAATCAGAAGCCTAGTGGGGTATGGCAACGGCGGGAAGTAGGATCGGAGGGGATAAAAAAAATAAAATACAAACTCCCAGTGTAAACTGTCTGAGATTTTGCGCTAGAACTCCCATTGCTATTCTTCTAATATCTTTGTCTATACAGGTGTCCTGAAAGTAAGGTAAACTTTTAGTTAGCTAGGTTAGACAAAGTCGTATTATCTTTCAATTAGAATCCTAAATCGGAATAAAACCCAGGATATTTTATTCAAAATAACAAAGTTGTTAAGGCAGCTTGTATATACGAGAATACAGGAGGACGAATGTTCAGATACTTGATTATTTTAAATGAAACAGCCTGAACATTATTTCATTTTCGAAGTGTAATTGAAGCATAACACGGCTTTGCCTAACTTACCTAACCAAACGTTCACTTACTTTCAGAACAACTTGTACAAACGAACATATTTTCGAAATTGGCAGAAATTTGCTGAAATTAG
The DNA here is from genome assembly GCA_004143645.1 of Protaetia brevitarsis. Lineage (NCBI taxonomy): Eukaryota > Metazoa > Arthropoda > Insecta > Coleoptera > Scarabaeidae > Protaetia > Protaetia brevitarsis. The sequence continues at coordinate 657,094 of RXPK01000187.1, read as the reverse complement.
TAAAAATGCGTATTTAATATCGAGAATAAAGTGAAAAAAAGAAAAATTTCCGATTTGACAAATCGATGTAAAATTCATTTTTTTTTCTTTTAACATTGTTTTGATATAAACCCAAGCAGGTTGCATACTGTTTTAAAGAGAACAATATGACAAAATACTAAAATAGATCTGGTAACCTCATCAGTTGTAATTTGGTATAAAATTAAAAACAAAAGTGATTTTTATTTCGAAAGTTGTTTGTCCTTAAAATAGTTATACTTTTGCACTAATTTCACTATTCTGTATTTTTTTTTACAAGGAGTTTGACAGATTTATAGCACGCGGTGATACGACCTGGAGTTTAGCGCCATCTAGTGATAGTCAGTATCACCATCGCCGAACGCTTTCCCGAACGATCAACAGATGGCGCCTTCAATCTTTTATTCACACAATCACTAAGCCATGTATATATTTCTCTCTGACAGTATTTGTGTACATAGCGCAGGGAGAGAACATGTAAACTAGAACGGGCAATTCGCAAATTTAAGCTGAGCACCATCTGTAATGCATGATACAAGAAAATAAGGTATGCTCTTGCGCATCTAGGTGTGACGTATTTGAGGGCCAAACTGTACTACCAATCCAATAATTTAATAGATATCACCAATGTAAAGAAAATGAACTCCCATTTTTTTTTTAGTCGATCCTATTAAAATCAACAAAACTGCTTTTTTTTGCCATTTCCTTCAATCAAATTTGCATTGAAACAAAATTTTAGATAATTCACATTTTTAAATGTAATTTCCAATTTCCCCTTTGTGATGAGTGATTCTGTTGATGTAAAGTATTTTTTGCTTTTAGAGTAACATTTAATGTTTGCTTATTTTAGTGCAATAAACCATTAATAATTACAAGCTTTACTTTAACTGAACATGTTCTACACTTCTTTAGCTCTTACCTTCATACTTGTTTGTACTTACAGGTACTAAAATTGCACTAATTGTAAGTGGTTCATATTTTTTTTTAATAGCAAATGAAATATCTATTAGTCTGGTAGAAACATTAATGCAGACAGTGTTGGAATAAAAAAAAATGCAGATAAAAAAAAACAGAATTAATTAATGATTGTGAGTGCGGTGTTTTATTTTTCTTTTTTACAAAACTCATTCATCAATTCTTTATATTCTACTCCCTCAAACGAATGAAAGTCACTCAAGAATTTCCACTGCAACGTATATAAACAGTTTATCGATACAAAACCTAAAACAAAGTTATAACACCTAACTATAGTCACTATACACGTAAATTGAAACTACTACAAGCGGAAGCTGACACAAAATAATATAAATAAATAAAAACTAAATAAAGTGTTCTAATCAATTTAAAAACGAAATGAAACTTGTTAAAATAAATATGATAATTTGGTAAATACATCAACAACAATGGCGACAGCCGAGTGATGACGTATCTGAGGGCCATGCGCGAAAAAGACGAGTTTTGGTTTTCAGATGAGCATACCTTATTTTCTTGTATCATTTCTGTAATGTACACGGCTTTGAAGATACTTTCAATCTGTCCATTGTACCGCGTTACAGCCTTCACTGATAAATCATTTAATAGACTAATAATTTTATACGGGTGGTTCAGGTGGAATTGAGTAAAATAAGCGTAGATATATTTTTTCTTTTTCGTGCTATACATATCAAAAATGTTTCTATTTAAATGCATTACGTAATCGCAGTTTAAATCTTAAAAAAAAAAACCAATCCTGAATAATGAATCTCTCCCCATTCAAACCGGGATAAAAGAGTGAATACATAAAACGTCCACGCTCCATATCATCGCAATACAATGCGGACATTTCCAAAACGATTTCGCGCGAATTATTTCCTACCGCGTGTCCAACGCCGTAGTACGAACGTGCCACGTTACGTGTTCTTCCTATCTCATCCTGCCCTTCCTGTTGGCTTCTAGATCACGTACCCGATAGTCCGTTACCCACCGTTAGCCGACATCGGGGAAAAAAAAAGAGAGATAAGATTGACCCGGAATTAGTTCTTACAAAAACCTCAAAAGCCGACGCAATTCCGCGGACATCTGTTAAAGATTTACCCCCGCATTCATTTGTCATGAACGTGTCCTTTCATTCGATCTCCTGTATTCCGCAACGATCGCCCAACTGAGAGGGTGGGGGGTAAGGGGTTGGAATGATTGCAGAAGCGAACGCGGAGGGGAAATAACACAACGGAAACTGGGATACATAAATGTAAAATGCGTTACGCGCTGAAGAATAAATTTGGACCGGAGATAATTAATCCCATGGCGTATTATTGGACTGGCTTTTTTTTGTTGTTGTGGAGGATCCAGTTGCTTTTTTTTTGTATTCGCTTTTTTCTGGTGATGGGAATCGATTTACTTTCATTTTAAAATTCGTTACATCGAATTCAATAATACATCGTTCGCGGCAGTATTCCGCAATATTCTTTCTTCTTTCATTCTTCTTTGAAGCACCTACAATTCTGGCTTCGCTTCCTAGTGTATCTGCTTCTTAAGCCCTTAAAATTGCGCTATAATGCCAATGAAATTACAAATTGCAGAGCTTATCTATGTACTAGTTATAGGCAGTCTTAAACAAAAAAGGCCTCCACGGGAGTTAACTAAAAATGACAGGCGGAAATATGATGTCAGAAAGCTACAAGAGGAGGAGATAGTAAATAAAATTAAGAAGGAAATGAAAATAAAATTAAAAGAGACTATGGAATCGGGTCAGACAATTGAGGAAGAATGGAAATTATACAAGCAGCAATGGTGAATGATGGCAAACATTCCTTGAGTAAAGAAGACGGAAGAGAAAAGAAGAGTGGTTTGATACGGATTGCAAACAGGCCCTAAGGGATAGGAATAAAGCGAAGATGGAAATGGAAAAAAAATAGAACACAAAACAATATTAAAATTTACGAAGAAAAAAGAAAAATAGAATTGTAGAAATAAAAAGAAAACTAATAGATATCAGTTAGAACAGTAGAGGAATCCTATAAAAATCCGAAACTTTATCGGAGACTATTATCAGGAGACCAAGCAGAAAATGAAGAGGCCTACTTTTGGGGAAACGAAACAAAAATTAAATAGGTGGCACAGTACTTGAAGAGCTGCTAAATGAAGGAATGAGGAGGAAGAAATACGAACGCAGGTATCCGAAGACTCAATAGAATTGAGAGGAAGAAATGGAGGAACCTAGAGAGAAGAAATAAGAGAAATAATAAAAGAATTAAAAAGCAATAAAGCGCCGGAGCAAATGGAATCCCAGCTGAATTATTAAACAAGGAGGCGCGGAGTTAGAAGAAAAAGTATACAATTTGATAAGAAGATATGAAAGAAGAGTAATGCCGGAGCAATGGAGAAATACCGTTATATGTCTGATTCCGAAGAAAGGTGATTTAACTCAGTGTGAGAACTACAAGGAATAGCATTATTAGATGTCGTATACAAGATAGAGCCATACTCTACGTAGAGACTAAAAAAATATGAAGAATAATGGGGAGTATCAAGGAGGTTTTAGGGAAGGAAGATCGACAGTGGACCAAATATTCATGCTGAAAACAATACTGCATAATAGCTACGAACGGAACCTAGATTTGCATATGTTATTTATAGATTTAAACAAGCGTACTACACGATCTCGAGAACAGTATGAAGCCCTTGGAAAGCTGGTATACCAAGGAAATTGATAAGACTAGTAAAAATGACTCTAACACAAACAAACAACAAGATCTTAATAGAAGGAAGTTTTTCAAAGCATTTTAAAGTAAGCAAAGGACTAAGACAAGGTGACCCGCTCTCAACGAATTTATTTAATTTAGTTTTGGAAGCAATTATAAGAGAAAGTAAGATACAAACATCAGGACTAGTTTACCACTACAAGAACAATTATTTGCTACGCTGACGTATAAGTATTACTTACAAGATCAAAGAAAGAACTACAAAAGGCTTTTCAAAGGTTGACTGAACGAGCAAACTTATATGGATTACGAATAAATGAAAAGAAAACAAAGTATATGGCAATGAGAGGGGAGATAGCAGTGAATAACAACCACACAATTTTTAGGGCAGGAGGAAAGGAGTATAACATCGAAAGAGTACAGCAGTTGGAATATTTGGGGACGATTATAACGAACAAAGTCCAGGATGACAAGGAATACCAAAATAATGAGTTTTGATTTTTATTTCTTGATTGATAGATTCGTATGTGCTTCTTTCGTTACTTTCTGTTTATTTTTTGGATTAGTTCCGACGCGACAACATCTTTCTGCGTTTCTTTTTTTTTGGCAAAGAAATTGCGCTCTCACTAGTGGAGCAAAATCAAGTGATTACGGTGTAGATTGATAGATGGATGGCAATTGCATTTTATTTAAACTGAACAACCTTTTTTTCAATCAATCAATTTTGTTGATACTAATTCTAAATTAAGACACTCTACCATAGATCACAGATTCATTCAATATTCTAAAGGTGTACAGGGCGTTCCAACAAAGATTGGTTGTTTGACTGCAGCTACATTTTTCACTTTAGAAAGAAAGCGTTTTTCACAAAAAAATCTATAGAATTAATTTTTGCAATCTCAATTTCCACTTTGTAACACTGTTTTCCCACTTTGTGACATTGTTTGTGATGACATTTTGTGTGAAACTGGAAGGGCAACTTACATTTCAAATTTAATGTTTTTATACAGGCTTTTGCATGGAATTGCACGTAACGTGAATTGTTTCACAAACATGAAAACATTGAAATTCATACATAAACTCAAAAAAATGTTGATGGTAAAATTTCGAAAAGTGACATATACGTTCAGACAACAAACAAAACGCAAAACAAATGTCACACATCCGAATTTTAGCTGGAAAGGTACTCTGCTGCGTTATAAAATGAATTTTCGTGTAGATAGATATTGTAGTGATATTAATATTTTAGTCATTTAAATTATTGAATTTAACTGTAATGTCACAGGATTGTTTGACAGTCACAGATTCGGTCATAGTGACTCATCACACCTATGATTTTATTGTAAATACAAAAGTTCAAATCAAGGAAACTACAGGTGTATAAATTACTTTTCATTAAAATCAAGTTTCAAAAAGAATAAAGCTAATGAGCAAAAATATAAGTCATTTAATTTATTAAGACAAGTATTTTATTGTAAAATGTATTAAATTAGTTCCGATTTCATATTATATTTGTCAAACTATCGACCTCTGTGGACAGAAACAGCAATTTAACTCTTAAAAAAAAAGGAGAGGTTGTTGAAAAAAATAAAATAGAGACGCGTGGGTACGATTAAAATGGGCGTATGTTTTTGAATTTATCTAATGAAATACCAAGAGTGTACAAAAATAATAAATCAACCGAAGCACATTATTAAACAGTTAAAATAAAAATTTAAAAATCAGGAAAAACATACCGGGGGTTCAAAAGCAAAGAACCACATTCAATACACGCCGATAGGAAGAAAACCATCCTACAAGACCTTTTGTCTAATTGAGAGAAGGGAAGAGCGAACTAGGAGGCAGCATTACTTTATCAGGGATCATACAGCCGGATATTTCGAAGGTTCATTTCGAAAAGGAATTCTCCGAATCAAAGAAGGCCCGTATCCTTTATTTAATACACACGTGTATAACAGAGCTCAGTTTAATGTCTAAAACGAGATAAATCATACAAAAGTAATCAAATATTAAACTTCATTTTAGTCTGTTAAAAGAAAACTATATAAATTACAAATTAGTTTAGTTCTTAGTTTAGTAATTCGTTAAGCTTATAGCAGACGTAATTATTGTTAAAGTATATTAGTTGCAAGAATTTATTAAAAAGATACGAGCGTATACTGTTTAGTTCAAATTTAAAATAACGTTGAATATTAGATTTAAGAAGTTTAGAATCTATTTAGTAAAAGTTAAACAAGCTGAATCAGTTCGCACAAAGTTATAGGTTAAGTTATTATTGTTATTGATGTAAAAGAGTTATATACCTGTTAGATATTGTTTTCCAATCAATTTTGTATTTTAATACATTCACAGTTATTTAATATACAACATCCAAGTTAAATTTTACTGAAAATATAGTGTTTTCCTATGGATTTTGTTCAAACAAACTGATTCGGTGTTGGGGCACACTCAAACTTGCGAGTGCTCATCGCACTGGACACATCGCCATTACGAACAAATATGTGTTTGTTGTATATTCTTTTTTTACAAAATAATAGCACTTCTTTAATAAACAATGAAAATAATGGCAATATGTGCAATTCCTTGAAGCAAGGTCTCGATGAGGTTATCTGGGTAAGCGCAAGCATACGTATAATTATTTCTTTTGTAAAAGGAATAAAGAGCTTGTAGACGAACCCCAAAACAGTAAACTATACCGCAATCGCGACTCAACGCTTGCAAAGTAGAACATTCTAATTGAATTTATGTTTACGGTCTTTCTTAACTGACGTACCCCGAACAAAGCTGAATGCAGCTCTCGCTCCAGCCGGCAACAATTGTTGTACACGATTCACTATATGGATAAGAGATCCCATTTTAAATAATAAATAAACTTGCGAAATAGATATAATAGTATAAAAAACACGTGTTGCAATGACTATTGTAATACTCGTACGTCATTGTAACATTAGGGTTTTAATCACTATTCTTGTACTATTCGACGATAGAGATGAAAGAAAAATCTTCACAGATTGTAGTGTTGAATATTAGCAATACATGTTGGTTTTTGGCACACATGAAAAGCAATTGATCGAACTTTCACCTCCACCAGATAAAAAATAATTAATTCAAATTCGCTTCGTGTCTGATACTAGTTAATGCATACACTACGTTATATTTTCCTTACACGATTGCCAACAAACAACAGACCTTGCATCGAGCGTCAGCGTCCAATAATCGGTTATTTTGGCAGTCTCTTCGAAATTTTATCCCCGATTACACAAATTTAAACAAGGCAGTACACTCCATCTGACGTCTGCCATTACATATCTGTATGTCTTTTTATTAATCGTTCCACAAATAGTACAAATACAATAACAATGCGCTTCCATTTTTTGCTTGTTGTTTTAGGTTAAATTCTACGTCTATTAATTTTGTTATAGTGTTAACGAAAAACTTTCTCGCTCGATAGCTATTAAGCAGTTAAATGCTTGAAATAATCCTTTTTCGTGTTTTGTAACAGCAAATAATAATTGTACAATATACTTTTTTTGCCCACAAATCCTGCGATCTACCAACTTTACAATACCTTCAACAAAAACTGACAAATCTAACATTGATTGTATATAATCATAGTCTTCCATAACAAATATTTCCGCTTCACCATGATAATAAACTTCGTCTTATTTACATTTAATATTTCAATGTTTTCTAGAGCTAAACAATTACCGTAGATGGAGTGACGGATTTGAAGTCTCACCACCAACCTTTTGTAGGCGTATTTAAATTGTAAGGCTGACGGGTTATTATTTCTACCAAACCGCCCTCCAAGCGTACTGAAAAACATTTCCAAATGGTGCTGACAGCTAAGGAACGAAGCTCCCTTCATATCCTTTGGGAACTTATATATTCATAAGATGAATTTATCATCTATAAACATTTATTATTTATTTTGTATTAGCTTATCTGTAATGAGATATATAGGTTCGTCCACGTTTTCGCATCAGTATATGGTTTAATTTTTCTTTATGAAAACAGATTCTCTGCTTCTCAATACAAATATCTGGCGGGTAGCGAACACGTGTATTAAATTAAGGTTAAGTAAAGTAATGCACAGACAACAGCTGATTGACAAGTAACACACCAAGTCATCAGCATATCATCTCTTTCTCGGCTCTTTTGATCTCAGTGTGCAAAATTTCGTCACCTTGACGTAACTATTTCGGGCGAGAAGTCAGGATAGGCTTTGATAAAATTCGACGATGCCTAACAGGACCTAACTGAAGTGAATTTCGAGAATATGATACATATCTACGTTAAAATGGATGCATATACAGCTCGACAAATCCCTCGTGACAGTTGCGCAGTGGGAAAAAAGGTGGAGCTGAAGCATATATACTGTAAACCGGCCATCGTATACACTCCCCACTCAGTACAATGTGCGCACAATGACTCACTACTGTCACGAGATATTTGTTGGACTGGAGCTGTTTTTACATTTTTTTTTTACTGTACAAACATGCCCGGTTTTCTGCTTTTCTATTATTTTCACACTTTATCGACTTACACTTGATCACACTGTTCAAATTAACAGATGAAAATAAACTTCAAGTAAGCTACATATAACTAATGCAAAGAGGGGATCACAAGTTATCAAACGGCGAAGCTCTTCCCGCCAAGCAAAGATGATATTCTAGATGTTAGATATTCTATAGCCAAGTCACAGGTGATATCAATTGGTATTGACTGCGCGCTGAGCGAATGCGCATGCATACCTATTGAGATAAGCTCAGGTTTCCTAATGCTTCTCTCTCCGACAAACTCTTGAATACAAAATATTATTCCTAATCTATAATGTATTACCATAAAATATATCTATGGAACAAACAAAATTAAATTAAATTTAGATTAATTAAATTTATTTAAAATCTGTTTATTGCATATTAATATTAAATTAATGTTAAATTTTGTTTTTATAGAAATGTTTGAAAAACGTTGCCTTCGCCATTTTTACTACAAAGCTCTCTTTAGTTTTAATATGACAAATGTTTGTGCAAAAAAAAAAAATGAAATGAACTCGAAGAAGCTCCAAAGAGAGAAGCTCTTTTAAGATAAATTATAGTTCGAAGGTCTACATAGAAAAGGAGTTATTTTCATTTATTTGCGTAATTGTTATAATGTTATAATAAATCGAAAAGCAGCCAACCAGCCATACATTAATCAACAATCTTGCTATAATATCAAATCGGTCAATATGCCTCTGTATATGGAGTATGTGTAAAAGAATACTTTTAAATTTTAATAGAAAAAGCTAAAAACTGTATAATATATTCCACAATAACTAGGCTTGGTGTTAGGATATTAAAGTCGAGGCTAGAATCGGGCGTTATAATTAAGTCTGAGAAGTTGAGTACTAGAATCGAATCATAACAACTGGAATACTAGATTGGAGCTTAATTTCTCAAATACTAGACTCGATTCTACATATGCGAATTTGACTTTTTCATTAATCAAGTACTAAATACTCGACCTACAAAATCAGAGACGTCGCAATATCACTCTCGCAAATTTCTAAACAGCTGTTGCACATATATTAACGACACATATATTCGACATAAAAGTGGAAAGTATTAATCTGGAACAAGTATTTGCGCAAAAATATTTCTTAAATGTGCTAAACCAGAATAGGAAATTAAGAGAAAACCTTCTGAATTTTCCGATTGTAAATCTAAATCGTTTGTATATTGTATGAAGCAACAGCTATAGGCATTCGTTTAAATACTGGCGCAAATTGCTTTCCTTTGTTGTTAGTATTTATTGCGGTGTACTTCATACACACCGTTTCTCGTAAAAGTAAATACTGTATAACTAAATCATGTAACGCTCGTACTTCTTTATAATTTTTCTATTAATCTATGAATGTTCAGTAGGTAGATGTTTTTTTACAAATAAAAATGTTGTAATAAAAGGTTATTGATACTACAAATTGATTTTTATTGGCAATTTTATTTATCTCTTACGAATAAAGATAGAAACTTAAGACAAAATATTTCTTTATTTATCTTTACTTCTGCATTTCAATATTTTGACCCAACTTTGGTACCAATTCAGGATTTCTAAGTTTTATAATGAAGTTCTTCTTTTTTACTCAACTTCAATTTTGACAGTTAATTGACTAATCTAATTTCGACGCCAAATTTGCTAATAAAGCTTCTTTGTAATTTCATGGTCGACTGTTACCACTTCCGTATAATCTAATTAAAACCAGAATTATTCCAAAGTCCTCAACGTAAATCAAATAAGCAATCCGTTTCAGTCACTTTTTTTTATAGTACCTATTTACGACGCAGCGGAGAACAGAATAAAAGAATCTCTTTTTCATTCATCTCTTACCTCTTTCTCCTACAAGGTTCTCTTCGTTTATTATAATTTTCGTCGAAGTAGTTTTAAATTTATTCAAAATAGAAAAAAAAATGAGGGAAGTGAAGGTGGGTGTCTGTAATAATGTTTGTCTAGCGATCATGTAGATTGCATTTTAGCGCTCGCAACTTAAGGTTTCAGAATATTACATGGAGGGAAAAAATAAACCCCAGTTTCTGTTTGTGTGAAGGAATTTTTCGTGGTAAATTAGATTACATAGTCTTTTATTTTGCAGGACCGGACCTAATACTGACTCCTACGGATCTTTTCCCGCAAAACCACCAAGGAGAGTACTGATACAGAAGACGAGAGGGCCTTCCGACTTATTATTTAGCGATGACAGTGCCATTGATATACCAACAAAGTGTAAATACATAACATAAGATACTATTTGTTTAAATTAAGCAGAGATAACTAGACGTGTAAAGATACCATAAGAAAATGTCGATATCTAGCGTTAAAGCGAAAAAAGATGATGCTGTAATTGAATCCTGATAAAATTTTAAATTCAAGCAATTTAAAGTAATTTTCGTTATAATACGGCATATCAATAATACTTACTGTTTTTCCACGTAGTTAGAATTTCAGTGAAAATAAAATGATGAACAGCATTTACATCTCATCTACGAATTCATGTGTGTACGAATTTGTGAGAAAATGTTCAGGTACTACAAATCCTAAAGCTTTTTTTCAGGTTTCTACACAAAATCAAAGGTTGGACCTGCGAAATATTTTTACATCAGCGTAGCTTTTGTATGTACAATCGAAATTTCTGATGAGCTGTGGCGCACATTTTTCGGCTAAATGCCTAATTATTTTTCAGAATAAACGTTAGTATTTGTAAACAAAAAGATATTGGGCATATGAATACAAGTAAAAAAATCAGAGAAAATTAAATTGTAAGTGTTAAAACTTTTATCTCTTATTTACGTATAATTTTCTAATGTATTTATTTATTAATTTGTACAATAATTTACAAAATTTTAACCATTTTATAACTTCGATTTAAATTATTACAGAATAAACGTTAGTATTTGTAAACAAAAAGATATTGGGCATACGAATACAAGTAAAAAGAAATCAGAGAAAATTAAATTGTAAGTATTAAAACTTTTATCTCTTATTTACGTATAATTTTCTAATTTATTTATTTATTAATTTGTACAATAATTTACAAAATTTTTAACCATTTTATAGCTTCAATTTAAATTATTACACTGTTACTTTCTTGTTGGATCTTCAGCTGACCTGAAGATGCCCCTTAGTGGATGAAACCGGTAATCGTCATTAAAGAATTTGTGAGAAATTGGGCCATTTACTTTCATTTTCCTGATTAAATAATCATTTGAATATGTAAAGCAAGAAAAGAAACAGGCTTGTGGAACCACAATATAATTTGCAACGCGTCTTTGAATTATTACTTTGCTCAAACTTCAGATAAAGATAAAATTTTGGCTGTTGAATCTAAGGCCTTTGTATTTTTTTTTCTTTGAATAAGGAAGGTATGATACAGACAGTTTATAAAATCGCTGCAAAGCTAGTTGCATACATGCACGGAAGCTAAACGCTCTCCTACAACGATGGCAGCCTGTTACCTATCACATCTGTTTATTCATAGTTCACCCTTATCAAATACGATTGATTGCGTCTATAATAGCTGCTGTTTCAAACCAATGGGAAAATAAATAAACCTCCAACTGACAAATAGAAATACGTTTGACACGCAACATCTGTATATCTTCTAAGCAGAAATGCAACCAATGTTATCAGTACGTTTCATAATTTAGTTGAAGCAATGACACTACTTCTTCTCATTATATTCATGAATGCCGCCAAAGATAGGGATTCAGTCACAATATGAATTAAAACAGATCCAAAACTAAAATAAAAATAATTTCTAAGTGTATCTGTACATCTTGTTGTCTCTGCTCTAAGTATATGAGAGAGTGGTAAATATTCGCTAGCTTAAATCATATTGTTATCGCGGATTATAAAACTAAGTTTGTAGTAGTTTCATTCCAAAGCAATTTTAGCAACATAAGCCGTGAAATTGTGTTATTTGTATATTTTGTACTCTAGAAACGCTTCTTTTGTATTTCAGATTAAGTATATTTATTTATTCTAAATATTTGTAAGGTAACTAACAAAAGTACTTAGATTTAAAACAATACAGATTACAAAAGCAAACGACAACAAAACCTCCAAAGGCGTCATTATGGTTTTATAGATTTAATAGCGCTAGTATTGCATTCTAGAATAACTGATGTTACAAACAGTATTATTTCTATTACAATATTTCATAATAAAGGATGTCCTAAATAATTTCTAGATATAGATTTGTTTGGAAAGTTTGTTTGTTAAAATAAGTTGTCGACTTCGTCTTATTCTAGATTTGTAATGTAATATATCTACATATTTATTAAGATATTGTCAAAGTGTTTTGAAACGTAACCACAGAATGTTTTTAATCTTACGAAAGTAAACTCAGTTCAGATTAATTAATCAAGATTTGTTATAAATTAGAACTTCTTTGCACTTTACACAAGGAAATTCAAAACTAAGTTAGCTGTTGTCGTATATTCTTAGCGATAATTTATGTGAAAGCGCAACTTTTTACGTAGAAAAACAAACAATGTGAAAAATGAAGAGACTTCTAATCTTGTGGCTTGATAACTTCATTTTCGTTCCTTACCTCGAGTTTATCAAGGAAAATAATTAGTTTTCTCTCACAATCAGTGTCGTGGTTCATGCTAATGAATTATTTTTTGTTTTCCTTAGGGTAGTGCTAACAAAATACTTCTTCTATAACATTGTGATAGGTCATAATGTTGATAGAACTGTGAGTTCGCTATATGCATCTTTCTATCTATCCTACTTTCACTATAATAAGTGGACAATGAATTGGAAATGCAAACTTCGAAAGATATTATCACAAGAAATAATCTCCAATTTGTCAATTACGGGTAATTTGTTGCTGTATTTGTTATATATTCTTCCTGATGTGGAAATTTTCCGCATGTAAATTCCATGAAAATTATTGAATGCTTTTAAAATCAACAGTAACAATAAGATAATTAACACATTTTTTTGCATGAAACCTGTAAAACAATATCCAGGGGATTATCGATAAACGTGTTGACAGAATATCAGAGCAAGTGATGGACATGACAAGTCCATTATGGTTTCAAATACTAAATGTGAAAATAAAAAACATATTTCACATCGCATGTTAACTAAAGGGTATAAATTTGACGAGGAAAACGACCTTTGTTGTTGAATTTAAGATGAAGTTTCCAATTCATTCGCTACTTACTATATATAACTAAAACATAATCCACTCTTTCGCATTTTCGTTAAGAAATGGTTTTATGTGTGTGTAAATGTTGAAGTGTATCTCAATACAAACATAACCCTTCCGACACAAGGTAATTACGTTTGTTTATTAGTTGCTATAACAAGCTTGCGTGGTCGGTTAAGATGTTATTTTAGTGTATATAGTCTAACACGAGGAAACTCTGTCATAATGGGACCGTAGTCTTGTTCAAGTAGTCAAAACACAACATTCTTTACGCTGCATCAGCATAGAAACAAGTATGAACCGCTTCAAGCATGTTTAGTAGTTGTTATTACGTGTAGGTTTTCATTATATCTAGTGTGCGAAGACCTCAAATAAAACTAATAGTATTTATTTCAGGGGTTTCAATAGAAAATTTCCAATTAAGAGTATGTTTTTTTCAAAGTGACACATATTTCATTATTTTTGACGGTTCTATATTATAATTGCAGAAGGTATTTTTATTTAAACTGTAACTTTTTTATAACTTTTATAATTTCAAATAAAATTTTGTAACCTAAAGAAGGTAGTGGTTTGTTATGTAGCTGCCGAAAGGTAGCAGATTGTAATTGCTCAAATTGCCGTTTTCATTAAATTGCCACTAGATAGAAATAGTAGTTAATTTGTTGGTTTGGAGAAAATACAAAAAGAGTAACGAGCTTTTAGTAGATCTCTCACCGATTTTTCCAAACACCAAATTTAATTAACAAGTAAGACTTCCGCGTTCGTTGTCCATACAGTACTCTGCCAAGCTTCCACTCTAGGACCGCGTCTTCTTCTGGTCGACGTTTCGTCCACACTCGCAAGAGAGATCTTCAGGAGTGCTATAGAACTGAGAAAGATACGCAAGGAAACGCAAGACAACAGCAGCAGCTTGCGAGTATGGACGAAACGTCGGTCAGAAGGAGATTCAAGACTGGGGTGGTTTTAACTCGGAAGCCTTGCAGACTGTAGTACCAAATTTAACGTTTTAATATACCCTAAAAATTGATCTTTCCTTTTCCAAAATCGTATCACTAATCATTGTATAAGCACAGTAAAAAATCAAACTAGAAAATTATTGATATTGATTTCATCTTTTTTCAGTTCTATAATAAGAAAACGTGGCTAATGTCACAAGTTGATACGAGATGTACACTTCTCACAGGAAAAATCGGGACACCAGCAATTCAAAATTTTAAAATTTCTTGATTGTAAATGCAACTTTCGGTGGACGTATTCACTTATCATAGCCATAAATCACTTAATTATGTATATTACTGCGATTAAAGGTAACGACTAGAAATTTAAATAGAAAAATAAATATATGGAGAGAAAAAGGTTTAGCTGTTGAATAAACAAATCGGAGTTTCGGTGGCGGCGTTTCCTTTAGAAGTACCAGTAAAAAAACAAATACATAACAAAAAGAACTCTTGAATAGACGGCTTCATTTAGAAATATATATGTATTTAACTTGTTTGATGTTATGTGGAGATAATTCTTTTTTAAGAAAACATGTGCTGATGGGAGTTCATTATTTAAAATTATGTTACTTGTTGGTGCTGCTTTGATATTAGTTACTTACTTGGATATATGCTGGCGGGTATTAGTTTAGCAATAGCTGATTGACATAGTCAGCCTACTCAGTTTTCGGATAATGTGATTTTCACATATTTATTGACTACACTATTATTGTTGTATTACTATTGTTGTTTAATATTCTTAAATATTGTATTACTATAAGGTTTTCTTCTATCTATGAAAAATAACCAAAACGAGGTTTAAGATTATTTATAAAATTCTTAAATAAAGCAATTAAGTTTGCAAAGAAATTATTTATTTTATGAATCCTCCGTTTATTGTATTTTCAGGAAATATATCTTAGCTATCGCCTGTGTCATCTGACGTCGTTGATCTATTTTCTTGAAATATGGCCAACACTGGGTCTCTTTACAAACTGTCTTTATGTAGCACACGTTTATTAAGAATTATTTAAATATTATTGGATTTATAATACATAACAAACATTGCAAGAAAGCATATTGTTCGTCGGTCTCAGTTAGTGCTAAAATATTTATTGTTGAATTTGATACATACAATACTTTTTCGTTGCTACTGCCCGAAGCTGTGTTACAGACCAAAAGTGTTAGCTATATTTCAATAAAATAGAAGGACATTGGATTACACAGGCGATAGTTAAGATATATTTCTTGAAAATGCAATAAACGGAGGGTTAATAAAATAGATAATTCCTTTGCGAAATTAATTGCTTTAAAAATTTTGCAAATAATCTTAAACTATTTTTGCTAATTTTTTAATACACAGAAAAATATTTTGTAGTAATACAATATTTAAGAATACTAAACAACAACAATAATGAATACATCAATAATAGTGTAATTAATCAATGTGAAAATCACATTCAAAAACTCAGGAGGCTTATTGACATATTGTCTATTACTTGCGGGCATAAATCAAACTAAGTAACTAATACTATAGTAATAGGTAATATAATTTTAAAATCCCATCGCCTTGTTTTCTTAAAAAAAGAATTATCTCTACATAACATCAAACAAGTTAAATACATATATGTGTATTTCTAAATGTGCCGTCTACTCAAGAGGCCTTTTAGTTGTTATGTATTTTTTTTGCATTAATATTTCCGTATTCGGTATTTCTAAGGAAACACCGCCAGCGAAATTCCAATGTGTTTATTTAATCTATAAACCTTTTTCTCTATATATACTTATATTTCTGTTTAAATTTTTAGTCTTTACCTTTGATCGCAATAATACACACAAAAAAGTGATTTATGGCTTTGATAAGTGCATATATCCTCTGAAAGCTGCATTTATACCTAAGAAATTTTAAAATTCACGATTGCTGGTGTCCCGATTTTTCCTGTGAGAAGTGTACTTAAAGCAATTAAAATAGAAATGATACATCGCCTTAAGATGCGTCCAAATCTACATAAATATGTTCTGCGTCAAACAAAGAGCGTCAAGTTCTAGAGAGTTGTGTGAGTACATGAATAACACGTAAAATCGCAAATGTTTCGGATATTTTACCGTGCTAGTTTGACTCAATGCTTCATATCTGCACGCACTTTTACAAATTTAGTTCCAGCAGCTTATGACATAATAATTAATTTTAACGCATTTTGTTCATATATTCAAAATCTAGACGGCTGTCAGAATAATAAACAATGGACTTTTCGGTTTCTTTTTTCCGCTTAAATTCGGAAAATTGTGTTAAATTTTCTCGATACATTTTATCTGCTTCCAAAATACCAAACTTTATTCGACTCTTCTATACTTTCAAACATAGTAACATAGTCTTCACAAAATGGTGACTATCTTGCATATTCATAACGCCTGATTTGTTCTTCTAACTAGAGTAGTATCCTTTTTTTTATCTGAAAAGTATTACGCGATTGTATATCCTTCTTTTGCATGAACAAAAATCATTCAAGTTAGTGTTATAAGTAACTGCAGAGAAATGACACGTAACAACCAGCACATAATTTTTATTGTGCGCCGGTCGTTGTCTTTAACGTTACATCCATGAAATACGTGGCGACCTACAAAACTGCCACCACCATTACGAAATAAACACACGCTCCCCTCTCCAATAATAACAATACGACTACTTATATAAATGGAAGATCACGGGGTTGACCCTATACACGTTAATGTTGTGGAAATTGATGATGATATCATCTTGCGATAGGATTCCGAGCACGTCGTCCAATCTTTATTTATAGCTTTATCCAACGCTTTTATACGATTGCAACCGAGCATTAGCTCTGGAACTTCTCTTACCGACTGTTAGATGCTGGAGTTGTGGCGGCTATATGACGTTGAAGCCCTCCGGTTACATCACGACATATTTTCAGGTCGATTATTTGTTGCGGTAACCATAGACTTATGGCCTACCAGTTCATTGTTTGCAGCTTATGCTTTTTATCGGAAAACCCTATTTTTTTCTGTAGACAAATAGAAAAGGAGAAACTGTGTAAGCGAATTAAATTCATGAGATTAGAAAGCTTTTTTTTCATTGTATATATCTACCTTTCTGTAGAAGCCAATACAAGTCATTTTACTTAATATAATGTTGTTTCTTTAATATTGCTATCAAGTAATAAATAAAATATTATCATTATTAGTTATTAAGCGAGAAAATGCTACAAGGCGGAACTTACGCTCTATTGTAGGCATCTTCATAAAAGCAATGTAAGCTGATTAACACTAGAAACAGACTCGAGATTCTGCCTGCATGCTGGCTTTATACTGCGATGGCTTGCTGGGTGCTAGGTTGGAGTATAAGTCCTAGAGGGCGCACAAACTCAACTCTCTCGTAGTGAATGATTGTACGTAAGGCTTGAGGTGCAGTAACGATGAAAGTGAGTTCATACACTCGAAGGAGCGCTGATGATGCCCCGAGTCCGTTTATAGTGTTATTTCCCTATCATTTCTCTTGACAGTATAGTGATTCCTACAAAAGACCGTGAGCCCCCCCTAGAGGAATTTTATCGGTTAATTATATTTAGGCTTTTTCTCTTTGAATTTAGTTATTATTTATTATAAGCATATTACAGAGTATTTTTAGTAACTTTCTTATAAGTTAATCTAAGATATTTGTTTATAAAATTGTATTATATGCGTAATTTCTTGTAGATATAACCAATATATAAGTGTATTATATTACTCAGGTATTTTTTAATAATAAAAATGAATAAAGGATCTCTTAGTATAGCAAAAATTACTTTTATCAACAGATATACCCTATTCATTTCAATTACCCGCTTAAATTGCTATATATCCCAAATTATACTACTTAAAATTACAATGCAAGCATGTGTTAATATATTTGAAACCGCCTTTATATAATTCAGTGTTAGATGAATTATATAAACCCGGTTTAAATACGTCAAAAAGCTTTATATTGAGGCGTCAGATTCACCTTAAATATATGTTTTTCCTGGGACGATAAATTAAAATCGTTTTATTACATCTGCAACTATTCTATTTTCGCGAGATATATAAAAAAAAGGTACTCCAATATTTCACCATTCGTGCCGGTCCCAAAGCAATAACGAAATGGCGTTAGCCCTAGAAAGAAATAAGACCATTAATCTTTTGTTTTATGTTGCGAGACTTTACAATGGCGCAACGTATACGTACTACAGAATATGTATAGAAGGAGGACCCAGCATTATTGTTTCTTGATAAAAGAAAAAATGGAAAAAGCTGTAAGAAATAGACAGGTATTATCAGTTTTTTTTATATTAAAACTTTTATGATCAATGAATAATGATTTAAAGTGATTAAAGTTCAAGCGGAATGCAACGATAATATCCGTCCCAAAACTAATTACCTCTCAAATATAGTAAATGTCATAATAAATTAGTAGGCACTTGAACTATAGCAAATCAAATAACATCATAAAAAGCTAAGTTAATTACTTTTGCACATCAATGTATATATTATAATCCTGCTGACTGTTTTGTTTTAAACATAGTCGTGGGTCGTGGATAGATTTCTATAAGCTCCTCCTGTATTTTTTATTTGTCAATAATATTCTTCTTAATTGTATTCCATATAAGTTAATTAACTTTGTACGTACGAGGGTGATGTTAGACTACGACTTAGGAGATCTATTGTTCCCGTACCGGATTTTATATTCCTTTCGGAAAGTGTAGGATATGAGAAGGATCTAGGTTAGCTAGGTCTCACTCTTCGATTTCACATGCTCCCAGGTGCAATGTTTTTGAGTTGCACAGTGCTTCGCAATTTGAGAAGAGATGAACGCGTGTTTCATCCTGTTCTCCACAAAATCTACATTCACATTCCTTTGCGAATCCAAGCTTACTCAGATATCCTTTCAGTTTACAATGGCCTGAAAGTATTCCTGTTAATATGCGAATAGTGTTCTTACTGAGGTTGTCGCATTCCGTAAACCCTTCCAGTTGTAGGTTCCCAGAAGAGTTTCATTTTGCCTCATTCCCTGGAGATTCTCCCAATAATTAGATTTTCTCTGGTTCATTTCCCCTCAATTTCATATTGTACTGCTGCTTACCCCGCAAAGGAGTCCAGGCCCTACAAAAGGTATTCCAGCCCCCTTTTTTTTAGCAAGATTATACGTTTTCTCGTTCCCTTCCACTCCATCGTGACCCGGAACCCTCAGCAGGGGTACTTTATTCCCTTTGCCTAACTCGTTTAATTCCCCTAGGCATTCCTAGACCGTTTCATGAGAGCTAAGGGCATTGATGTTTGCTTGACTACCAGATGAGACTACATGATGATAATCTCATGTTTTCGATAAATCTTATCAACATTGAACTGGGCTCATTTTTCAATAACGTGCACTTCTGCCTGGAAGATACTTGAAATTGAGCCCTATGCCTAAGCGTTCCCTCCTTGATCATGCTGAGCGTTGATCATTTTGTCATGCCTTCTGTCACAATGTGGAGAGGGGCAAGATTGAACACTACCTCGATAGCTTCTGTAGGCCAAGTTCTCATAGCCCCAGTTATGCATACGCATGCTAATCCTTGCACTTTTGCTCCATGCTACTGATGCATAAGTGATGATGGATCTCACTATCGCTGTATACACCCAAAGCAATATTTCTGGGTTTCATCCCTAAAATTTCCCTGCAAATTATGTGCGCACCATCAGGGCTTTCTAGGCTTTATTAGTTACTTCAAGTTCGTGTTTGCTCCAGAGAAGTTTGTTGTCTAAAGCAATGGCTATGGATTTAACTTCCGTTCTCCAATCTATATTATGCCCATCCATGTTTATGGTTTCGAGATTCGATTTCCTTTTCCTAACGAATGCTTCTAAGGTAGTCTTAGTGCAGCTAACTTTACTCATATCGGCAAGGTAATCGAAGAATCGTTGTTTTGCAAGTGTCCCCAGTTAATACTTAATGCGATTAGTTTTGCAAGTGCTGACTCTATGCTGGTTTAGGAACGTGTAAACGCCCTAAATGAAATGGACACAGAAAGAAAATTAACATTGGGCTAGGTTCGCAGCGACTTGGGGGCGAAGATAAATGAAGCGGTGGACAATGTGGCCACGCAAGGTTTGTCAAAGTTGTTGGTTGGTGCTGGTGCTTTCTTTGTGATTACTAAACCACAAATTAAAAGTCTACCGAAGGAAGTAGTAACAAGTCACCAATTTACTAAAGACCCACTGAGTAAGAACAGGAACGCTGGCAAAACGATAGTAGCCTGTTGGTTAGTCACTCCAGGCTAAGTAGGTATAAGTATAACAGGTCGGACAGATGACGCTGTTTACAGATTCTGCCAAGAGGAGGAATAAACGCCTGTTCATGGCTGTACCAATGCGACGACATGGTGGGAACAAGATTTCTAGTACTGGGCGTAGAAAACACTAACAGCTAAGAACACCAAAGAAGACACACCCAAATATGATAGGTTTGATTAATAGGGACAAAATTAGACAGCGCCTTCTTGGACAAAAGGGATCATAATAGATATGAAAGGATCATAGTGAAACTGATCTATATGGCCAATCTAATCTAAGTAAGTGCTCTTAACGATAACCGCTCAATTTCAACACTAGTTCAACAATAGCATGAGATAGTACTGCTTTGGCTGATTCCCTGATGAAAAGAATCTGCACAGAGCTGCCGTTGCACCCTGTGTTACATTCGGTTTGGTCCTCCATCTTCTTTTACGTTGACCTAAACAATTCCAAATGGAATAATTCGGCGTCCAAGTATTTTAACTTAACTAAGAAGAATGAGTGAATGAATTATTCAAACGAAGCACATAGAAAATGTGGCTATGCTGACTCCCGTTTAATCTCTTTAATAGATTCGTTGATAAGTAATATGAAATCTTTAAATCCTGAAAACCAAGAAGAAGAAATTAAAATACATATATATATATGGTCAAGAAAAGAAGTTTCAAAATGAAATCTTTATGTTAATAAAAATATAAATTAATATTTAATTTGGTATGGTCTAGCGCAGGGTTTTTCGAATTTCCGATGATTTCATGTTTCATATATTGATTTAAGTATTGTATGTATCTCACGAAATTGGGCTTCAGTTTTGTACCGTCTGAAATTTTTTGACAATCTATCTGGCCAGATTTAATATATATGACTTTAGGTATAAAGAGACATGCACTTCAGTGAACATTAAGACAAATTGATTTATATTAATGTTTTGTGGTTATTGTATAACCATTGTATAATATAAAACGACACATTTGAAGAAAATTATTACCAAATATATTAAAGAATGTAGTAATGATTAAGTACCGGCACTTCAAGAGAGGGATCATAGCAGTATATGCATATTTTTTTCTACATTCACAGCTTCATTTAGTGGAATACCTATAATACATCGTAACTTATTGTTAGTAGACTTTGAACTTGTCAAAGGAAAATGTGAACATTTTCAAAACGGTTTCACTTATGGACATTTTTAGGAATGTTGATATATAGTTATGAATTTTGAAACAGTTTTTATGATCAAGCTTCAATGTAATAATTTCACGTTTACTCACACTGCTGTCAGAAGTATTATGTATTACGGTAAATATTTCTCTCCCTGGTATTACACGATGTATATCGTTGATCATCCGTATTTCCATATTTATGACTTGAAACGTGCTAGAGAAATATTTCTCGAGAGTTTTCCCATAAGTTTGTTGCAACCGGCCAGAGCCCTCACTTACACCGCTATATAGGTAATATTTTCGCGTTCGTTCGCGGGATTTGACGTCGCACCGACTGGTTATATCTGTCTTCTCCCAACAGTAAACCCTCCACCTTCTCCAGTCGTTCATGCAGTTAGATTGTGCTAGATCGTAAACCTAAAATTGTAACGGAATTTTATAAAGTTCGCATTTTATAAGGGAAGTCGAACGCCCGCATTCGCCATCACGATACACACTCGGCTGCATAATTTCAGGCAGAAGAACTACTAACTAGAATATTAAGTCTTATCTCACCATTCCGCCCATTGCACCTACCGATTATCTGCGATCTCTCTCGCCCAGTGCTGGCCAAAAGCGGCGACAGACCAACGTTCTTTGCATTCATTCGTACCCGGATCGCCCTAGATAGTCGGTCCGGATTCCGGGAGTTTATTATTGTCACCAACGTCGCTTCTGATTATTACCCTCAAGGAACATTAATTCGGTTAATTGATTAATTTACGATTGTAGTTAAGAATTTATAGCCGATGAGACCGATAACCGTTAAAAATACATTTAGTACGCGTATAAAATCAGTCTACGTTTATGAGGAAACTTTGGTAGACATTTTTCCTCTTGTTAAGAACTGCCATAAGAGTGTAGTTGATGTTGTAACAGTTTGTGTAACAGTAAAAGACGGAAACTCTTTTCGTGAAGTCAAGCAGTCGAAATATTAACTTCATTTTAATAGCCCAACTTAACTCAAACTTAAAGTAGTTTCGAAAAAGGCTTTATTCCAAATAACTATATTACTACAGAAAGCACTGGATTATGTATTGAAAAGAATGTTGTCTTATATGAGGTGTATCTTGTCATAAGGATACTCCGACATCTGAAAAGGGCTATGCGCACCATGATCAAGATGCCTAAATAACATTATTTCTTGATTGCTATTTAAAGAACTGAACATGCTGCCACTTCCATGCTTACTTATACTAGAATTGCTTACATTTATTAAATGTTCCAAGCAATTAGGATTTCCGCGAATAGTATAATACAACTGCAGACAGCTTCTCCAATAAACATTCTTATTTAAGTGACAAAAATACTCCAAACTGTGGTACTGGTAATGCTGCAAACTTCTCCTAGACCTGAAACACTGAACTTCAGTGTTCTGCTGATGATGATAGCTTTGATATCGAAAAGTACGTCGAGTTTGGTGCAGTTTGTAGTGAGGAGTCTAGGGGAAGTTTGCAGTCCTATTTAAGGTGCAATTAACGTTCTTTCAGAAATCTAGATTTCCGATGAATTCAAACAAAATAAAGACTCACAATTAGCAAGCAAGAAGAAATGAATTTAGCTTTAACATAGATGCTTCTTAGGGCAGAATTCGCATGATTCGATCCAAAGGGATTATTTTAGAACAGAAGTCATTCTTGAATTCATAAATTGAGCTTAGACATTTAATATAGAATATTCTGCTATGAGATTCTTGTCAGATCTTATATGAAAATGTTAACGTTCTAACAGATCTTGTAACAGGGGTTAATGGTCTAGTAGCTTATACACTTGGCTACCAGTTACGGGAGCTTGGCACAAATCCCTGGGACTGTTCTCAGAGAAAAGTTTTCGTAAGTTTGTTTAGTTCTAAGAGATAAAACCCTAAGTCGCTCCACGGGCTCCATGGTCGGTCGACTTATGGCGAAAGTAATTGGCTAAAGCTGTTGAGTGATGTTAAGGCATGAATTATTATTCTCACTACATTCCTCATTCTTGTGGAGACCGGATTCCCAAGTACTACAAGCTCTTTAGAATGTCCGATAGGCTGTAAGTCTTTTTTTTTCTGTGTCTTGTATCAATCCATAAAAATTGTAGTAAAAAAAGACTCAAATTCAACAATCTGTTCTAATGTCAGTTTGACATTATAAGGGGACGATATCGATAAAGGTCATAGTCCATACGTCGAGGAGCGGCACACTTTGACCATTTGTGGTGTAAAAGCATACATTTTTCATTTTCCTGAGGTATATTTTGGGCATATTTTGAATTAATGCACATTACTGTGTTTAAAAACTAGTAACTCCTGTTACAGCTGTGATTGCTTTACGGGGTCTCGATTATCGCGAGGGTTCGCGGGTTCGAATCTCACTCTGATCAATTACAGCGACCGATTTTTTGTGGGGTGGTAATGATTACCACGAGGGAGATTCGACTCTGCGGAGGTGCTTGATAAACTTTTATTGCTTAGGCTTTATCTATCCCAACAAAAAAAAGTTAAAAGACTGGGGGTACAATTTAAAAAAGAACTCAAGTAAGGAAGGGCGATGACATGCTATTGACACAAGACTTGTAATAACAAAACAAAAACAGTGTAGTCCCAATTCTACTGGACCTTATTGCAACCTTTTGTCTCTATTTGTTTCCGAGTAAATACATGAAAAAGTAGAGGTGGAACACGCTGTGTATGTCAGACTGGGTACAAGTGAGAGAATGAAAGGGTATCCAGTTAGAAACCTAGAGGTTGCAGAAAAAATACTTAATGTAATTGGGTGAGATAAATCCGTCTGGTGCACTACGTAGTCGTTCCTCGGGTGTGACGACGCAGTCCTTCGCCCTCGTTGATTCTAGATTGTAGTCGCCTGGCGGACGTGACACAGTGTAATCTTTCGTCTCATGTTTGGTTGCAATTAGTAGTCGTCCCTTGTGCGTAGCAAGACGCAACCCTTCATCCCTCGTTTGATTGCCGACCGTAGTCGCCCCGCGGGCATGACGCGGCGCGTAATTTCCGTATTTCCTTTTTTCTTTCGTCGAACTACAGTTCGTAGTCGCTCCCAGCGCGTTACACGACATTATTTTCATGTTAACCGACCAAATCAGCGCCTAGAATTAGGTATGAGGTAATAAGGTAGAATTCCATTCCACGTCCATTAATTCCGGTTAACTTCCATGTTATAAACCGATAAGTTTTCGTTTATATCAATTTTCACGACGGGTGTCAAAACTCAAATGTGTATATCATTCTCGTATATATATTTTCTTGACAAATAAGCCGAAAGCTCCCTTAAAAAAAAAACCGAAAAAATAGTTGCAAATCATTATTGTATATATCATTGTTGTATGTTTAATGATAATTGTGATTTTGCTTACTTGTATTTACGTGTATGCATCTTCTTTCTGGCTTGTTGTTTTGAGTTATAAAGGCACGAAACCAACAATTTGTTACACTGATTTATTTAAAAAGCATTGTGTACATCAAAGTAAGAACCCTGGAAAATCACTCACGCGCTGAAGCTACTCTACTAGGGTTGATTTTTAATCTTTATTGTGCGACGTTAAATACGCGACATAAACAAACATCTCGCTAGCGCCGCTACGGAAGAATTAGGAGTCGCGAGATCACGGTTACAAGGGCAATTTAATAAATTTATATGGGAAAATTGACAAACATTCCATGTTTAAGCAAGCAAGAAGTTGTCCGTAAGTAGCTACCCAAAAAATTGTCTAAACAAATAAAGTAAACACAAACCAAAGAAAACGTCGTTACAACATTTACGCCACTAAGTTACTTACTTCTTTCGATATTATATACATTAAAATTTAATTTATTATATACTGCTGTGTGCTGAAAGTAATAATGAAAATGCAGAATGAATAAATAAAAATGAAAAATCAAATTAGCTAGCTCAACGGTTAAAATTTTAAAAGGGCGCAAAAGAACCACTAAACTCAGAGTTACCCTCGCGAATCAAAACTTGAATCCAACCACGACAAGTAAATTGTGAGTGAAAGAAATCTGACTTTCTTAAATACCCCAAAAATTGAAAAGGTTTAATTTAAAATAGAAGAACAGTATTTTTAACCCAAAGACGTTAATTCACAATCAAAAATTTTATTACATAAAAAAAGAAAAAAAAACGTTAATTACAAATTTTTGCAGAAAAAAAACCGTGAACAGAGGGTTCTGGCTTAAATCAAAAACTGCAACTGATTCTAAATTACAATAGGACAATGCTAAATCCTATATCAAAGCAAAAGATTAATTTGCTCAGGAAGATAATCGTAATTCTTTCAAATCAAACCACGTGGTATCAAATTAAAATAAAATATATTCGTGGAACACCAAAAATTACAAAATTGAAAACTAAAAGCAAGCACAATGCTTCTATTCACCCAAACCGAGGTGATTAATAAAATAAAAATGAATCACCAAACTAGAAAACCAAAAATGAACTCTTTAAAATTATAATGAGAGAGAAAAAACTAAAACCTATCTTCCTGTACGAAATAATAAATGATCTTATATCTAAAATGTGTACACAACAATATAATAACAATTATTATTAAGCGAGTTCCTTGATGGACGAAATGTATACAAATTATGCGAATCAAATAAAGATATTAAAAGTATTAACTAAATGGCAGCAATGAATTTAAAAATTTACGTCTACTCACGCTTGCGTCTGCCAAGGAACTAACTCTTACAATCTCAACCGCTGCGTACACAACAAATGCACAGATCAGTCCGCCAACGGACAAAATCTCAAAACATAACAACATAAACAAAACAAGCGAACGCAAGACATTAAAATGAATGAAATTAATTTAAAACAACTGAACACTTAAAAAATAAATCATACAATCAATTCATTAAGTAAAATTTATATAAAAATAAACATTTACATCTGAGGAAATTCTCTCGAAACATTGACAAAGGCTGATCGGAGTAAACATGACAACATCTGAAATTGCGAAAACCGGGGTGCCAGTCCACAGCAATACGTTAAAATTTAGTCGCTGTTGTCTACTCTCTACTCTTACCAGAATTTAGCTTCTAATCTATTTTGTTCCCTTTCCGTTATATTTGACTACAAATAGTGTTCTTGCGCGATTTTTAGCGCTAAATCTGGTTAAGTACTAATCTATAGAAGATTAAGCAGGGATGAATTAACGATTAGCTTAGTCGTTTTCGTTGTTTATCAAGTAATCAAGATTCGAAGGTTTAAACAATAACTACATTACCATAATGAAGAAAGTATTTTGTTATTCTGAGAACGGCGTTGCTTTCTGAAAGAGTACCCCTTTAAATTACCTCGCAGCAGTGTTAATAAAAACATCAGCAAGTATGGCTTCTTGCTTTCTTCTCTCTCTCCTTCCGAATCAAAAATAATACATATCTAATGCGCAAAATTCGCTACCCCTAAAGCAGGATAGAAACGCGTAGCGAGGAAACAAAGAGAAAGATGAGAGGATTTCAATTCCATATCTCCGTGTAATTCCTTCAAAATTAAATGTAAACTCTACTGAAACTTCGAAGTCCCGCACCGCCAGCATCGCCAGTAAACTTCCCTCTCTCGAAATGTTATTCTTATTATTCACGATACTGTACCCGGGAGGATTATTCGTCGGGAATTATTAGCTGACGGGCGCTTATCGACGATGAAAACCCGCCGGCAGTACTCAACGTCAAAAATCGTAAAAATTCCTACTCAACGGACGCGCGGAATGCGAAAGAGATAGCGACTGAAACGGAATAGCCAAGTGGAAAGACGGCAAGCGGCGTGCGTATTTCCGCATAGCGGACAAAGATGGACTCGAGCCCGAAGTAGCTGCATCATCCGTCCTAAATATAATGTGACGGTGTGTTCATGAGAACCTTCGCTTTATGGGCGGAACAATCGTAGATTTCATTAGGAACGAGTTAGCAGGAGAACGGATGGGCTCGAGAGCAGTGGATTCGAAATTCCGGAAAAGCCTGCACAGAAGCACATACGGCATCGTGAAGATCGGCATTCGGCTCACGGATTCTTTCCGGGACATCGATTTTATATTGTGGACGTTAAACGAAATTACGTACTTAAATGCTAAGCAGCCAACATAAAAATGTACGCTGTAACACTTGATTCCTCTGTTGATAAAATGTTTAATGATAATAAAGGAGGGGAAATCAGGCGTGATAGGTGGGGAATGTATTTAAATGAGAACGATAAGGACGCTTTACTTCAAACCAGATCCATCAGTAACTAAACCTTTGTGAAATGACTGCACTAAGACAAGTACTCGAATTTTGACATATAGATAGAGAGTGACCACCACCTGACTTGAGATTTTAAGGCGGCAATATTGCTAAGTTGGTAGTATAAGATATGCTACATTACTGATTTATCAGATATTTTTATAACTTAACCTTAAAACAAAAGATGTATTATATTTATAATTTTTTAACTTACGAAGAATAAATTGGTTTTAAGATCACATTTAAAACAAAAAATACTTTGGTAAATATATTTACTAACATATTTTTAGAGAATAAAAAATGCCATTTACAACAAATATTCTAAATGACCGTAATCATTTTGTAAACAAAAAATGATTCTTCCCTGCATATTGTGGAACACATTGTTTAAAACTTCTACGTTGGCATCATTAATCGCTGCAATGATTTCTAGTTATTTCTCAGTTCCTCAAAAGTATAAAGAGGGTTTCGGCAAACCACGTTTTTTAAATGGCCAGACAAGAAAAAAATCTAATGGTGTTGTCGTGGGACGCCTAGAATGCATTTTATTTTAAATTTGATCTACCATTTACTTCCTTAATATTCGATTTCATTCTATTTATGTAAACATATAAAACATGTAGAATTTGTAACGTGTTTTTAGTTATATTTAATCGATGTGTGTATATGTGCGGTGGCGTAAGCAGTGTCGGGGAAGGAAGGGGCAAATAAAGAAGTTTGCCGCAGTCGCGAGGACAGCGCAACGTCTCTGATTAGCGGAGAGCAGAGGGTGCACGTGCGAGAGCGTAAGTACGCAAGCGAACAAAGAAGTCGTCAGCCAGCGTCCAAAGCGAGTGGACGTGCCTTTCGACTGGAGATTGGTTGTAGAAGGACCCGCCATTTGGCACTAGCCACAACACAGTTACATATATAATTATCGGTCAGCAAGCTGATGTTAACCTCATAATTGGTGAGTGCCTTGGCCAATGTTTGTTGCCGGAGGAGAGTACCAGATATTGTACAAATGAAAAAACCTCCTGAGGGAGGAATCATTAGATTGTGTTTTATCAGCCGTGTGCTGCGGTGTTGTGTCGCCGTATGCTGGAAATTTCCGATCTAGAGGGCCAAATACAGTCTCCAGAAAGCACGACGACGCAGTTGCATCGAATCACTTTCCAGACGAGACCGCTGTGTGTGCCGAAAATCATACCGACCACGCCAAGACCGCACCCAGAGCCGAAGAACCGTCAAAAAGTGTACCATTTCGCTGTTAGATCGGAAGAATGTGCTGGCCAACATCTTCTACTTATTAATCGATTGCCAAAATATTCTTGGTACGTTATCGTGGCGTCAGCTATATGTGGGGTAGCTTGTTGGAAACTCTGGGAACTCATCAGCAGCATTAACCGTATGGTAAAACAATATCGGTGTCATAATGTGTCTACGTGATGTTACAATCCCTACTCCAGTTTAATAAGATGTAGTGTTATTTTGTTGTTAACGTGTGGGGTTTCTGTGATAGTTTTGCTATTTATATAACCCGCAAGGTGAAACGCCCCTTAATCGGGGAAGAAAGTTATGTTTGTGTTCCATTCAGTAGCCTTTGAAAAGACAGTTACTGTGCAATAAATGCTATATTTACGAAAACTCACAAGAAAGTCACAGGAAAAGTAAAAACTAGCGCTTTTAAACACGTTAAATTACAGATGACAGAACGTAAATAATAAGTATACAGTAAAACAAAAAAAATACACGTTTTCTGTGACGTTCGTGGTCACGTGCTCACTCTGTAGATAAAAGCTATTAATAGGAGGCAAAGTATAAGTAATCTCATACATCCTAAAAAAAAATTGGGATAAAATAATGCCAAAAATAGGAGGCAGCTTGGATACCTCTTATTTTTGAAGTAAATTTCTATCCATGGGGGATTTTCCACTTGTGGAATATTACAGGTCCACAGAGGAATTCTTTGAAGAATTTTAAATTTTTCTGGAAATATTTCTCATTAATGAGGAATACTGCACTGAAGATAAAAATAATTTTTTGAATTAGAAAAATATTTTTTGTCGCTGTTTAAAAGAACCGTTTCTTTCAGTTAAAACATATTACTCATACTAAAATTAATATTATTTCAATAAAAGAAGTATGTACTCATATTGTCACATGTAATGAAATTATGTTTGGTAATAAATAAAACAACAATTTGATTTGTTGGTCCTTTTTCACTAGCTTGTTATTATAAGTATATTTTTAGAAACTTGGTGACATGTTCCCGCACATTGTGCCATTTTCAGGTCTTTAAAAAATGTCGCAGAAAACAATAATAATAGCAAACGTGGCATAATCGATGTTTTACATTTTGATTTTGATTATCAATTATATTTCATTATGACTTTCATTTCATATGGTCTTCATAATTAATAATCAAAATCAAAATACACGACACCGATTAATACCGTTTCATTATTACTTTCTTGCGACGTTATAAACCTGAAGATGATACCAATATACCGAAACATATTTTCACCAGTCTTCTAAAAAAGCACCTATCATAAAAGATCAAGAAAGATCAACAGACCATACTGTTGTTTTATTTATTCTCAAAAGAAGTATGTATTAACTGAAGGAAATGGTTGTTTTAAGTAGCGGCAAAGAAATATTTCTTTGATTTAAGCAGTTTCTTTTCTCAGTGTAATTTATTTCATCAGTTAATATGAAAGCACGATCTTTGGTTAAGTATTTAAGATATTACGTTTTGTTTGAGTAACTTCCAAACATGTTATCAATTAGTTAGGCTACAGAAGGTTCAAAATAAGAACTCATAGTTACTGAGAAAACGCTGTATTTTTCTTTTATAAATCTATCCAAATGAAGTATACACGTAGTAAAATATCATCATTTATTTTAACGTGTTCCCGCAGAACTTCTTCTAGTCCCATTCTATCTATGTATGATTTTATATTTTCTTGAATCGAATATAAAAAAGTATATTTTTATTATCAGCTCATCCAGATATGATGGCAGAGCTATGTAAATCTTGCCCACTTCCATTTTTTTTTTTGCAAATTATCTAATAAAATGGATGTCATTTATATTCAAATCAATTAGAGCAAATATTTAAATGAATTGTTTTCCTTTAAAGAAACATTTACTTGTTTTTATTAATTGCAAAATTTTATATAATAGTTTCCAGTGACCCACCTGTATATCGAAAGCTTAAGTAATTAGATTGTGTACTATATGTTCCACCTCACATGTCTTCCAACCGTGTAATATACATATTAATATACAATATTAACAATTTCATTTCACTTGTCATACTTTCCAAATTCCAGTTGTATTTTTACCAATATCAATAGGTGAAATTCCTTGAAATATGCAATATTACTTTACCAATAAGTAATAAATAAATTTAACAAATATCTTCACGTTAATAATGAGCTTTCCAATCTCATTTATTTATTCTTCCACGTATTAAGTATATATACGCCTTTCTTCGTATAATACATTAGGTTTGACCAGTAGCACTGATGATCCTTGGTTAGGTGAAACATATGCTAATATCAACCTATTGTTACACACGTTTTTAATGTGACCTAATATTTTATTTTATTTCGTTTTCCGTAGCACATTCAAAACTATAATAAAAGCGTTAAAAATCGGTAGCTAACGCCAAACACATAGGTATAATCAAGTGTCGTGCAGAGAATGTATATTACAGCCGCGTCAGTGATGTGAACAAAACAGAAGTACCCACCACCCAACAGCAGAGCGAAATAAAAACGCGGCCCAGAACATAACGACAAATAGCATATGGCAGCCGGTGCCACTACATCGCGGGGCTTTGTTTAGCGAAAACATTCGTTTCCTCGTTGTTATTCGCAGGAAAAATTTAAACCGCCAACGGGAGTCGTAAATAAATTCACACAAGTACGTTTGTTCTTTTTTTCTACTGTTTTTGCTGTTCTGGTATTGAAAAATGGCTGGTACGAGAATTTTTGCACTAATCAACTATTTAGCTGCGTCAGGGATTCCCAGTTTTACCACAAACGCTAACTAGGGCGGTTACTTCGAGGAAATTTACAAATTGTTTTCGTGTGTTTAAATATTTGATTTTCTATATGGAGCCATTTTCATTTGAAGCGAACGTTTGCTGTCTTCAAGGATTCTAATATGATGATCCAGATCTGTGCTTGTAACCAACACTGTTTGGGTTTTATACCTTATTTATTTTAATAACTTGTACACTGCATTTTCATCATATTAATATTGATGATAACAAGTCATTAATGAATTAATAACATATAAGAATATCAAGAGTCTCTGCGTTAACCTCATAAATACATTGGTTTATTCAGTTATTTGATCTTAACTTACTTAACTTACACTACAGTTAGAATGTAAACCAATTTATTCTATCTACAATTTTGTACCGATATATTATAACACAGATTGAAAAAGTTATTTGTTAATTGTCTCTTTGCCGTTATACTTTTTTTTTGTATTCCGAAAAGGAAATCATGAAAGCCGAAAAAAATCCTGAATATCACTTCAAATGCATATTTGAGTCTTCGACTGTTTCTGCTAATATTTGACGAAGTACAATTGATTTTAAAGTTTTCAATTTTGTTTAAATATAGAAAATAAAGTTCCTAATGTCACGTTATGAACTAAGAATAGTAGTAGCGAAAATATATTGTAGGTAATCCGGAGTCTATCACAAGCATTCCAGCATTCTGTGGCAGGATTTTAAAATTTCTGGCTTCCAATTTCTACAGAAACAAATGACGACCAAAGCAATTGAACGGCATTAGCTATTTTGCCCAGAAAGAATTATAGGTATATGTAATAGGCTGCGTTAGTTAATTTGCAAAAACCCAAACCCCTCGCCGGCAAGGAGGGACCTTGCCGGCGAATGTGGAGTATGTCTCAATAAATAATAGTGAATACCATGCACAGCGAGCCAATATTGGTAGTCGTCTTTGCTACTAGATAACAACCAATAGCAGCTTGGTTGGGCGTAATAAACGTAATGTTTAGCGCGGATTTTAGTAACCTAATGTACCACTCTCTAATGAAACGCACTCTATCTATTGAATATGCAATATAAAGATAATCAAATTATTTACCACTGATCGCGTATACTGAGTGGATATTATTACGACTTCTAACATATGACACTGTTCAGCACTTGCTCACAACGATTCTTAGCCAATTAGCGACGCACCAATCAGACAGAAAATTTAAATTTTATGTTAAACAAATAACATCTTGCGCAGAGTCAGTAACACCATACAGTTTTACATCATTCACATGCGCCAATACTGTGCATTGCACAATATTAAACAAATTATTAATCTAATATATAGAAAGCAGCGGCCTCAAATTAAACCTTGCGGTACGCCGATGTCAAGATAAATTCGCGGATATTGATATATTTCTTTGCATATTTGTAATGTATATTTCAATGGCTAGATTGATTCCTACAAACTGGTTGTATTCTGTAAGCGGAGTGATGGAAATCTACATCCAAGCACTTACATTTTTTGAGCAGTTTTGCGTGGTTTTTTGTGTCAAGTGCACTGTAGAAGTTGGTCCATCTCCCATTGTCCATTCAGTTGATCAGAAATAAAGCACTACTACAAGGTTGGTGATAATAAATTTCCCGGAAATAGATCCGTGTTAAAACGGTGAGAGTCACTGCTGTAAGCTGTTTAAGATTGCGCGTACATTAAGTGTCAATTTTGAAGTAACGAAATATGTCGGTAGTTGCTTCTATAGGATTTATGCCTTTATAATGGTTGGGGATAATTCTAACCTACTGCTGTGGTAGACTCGCCGTTGTTTG
The DNA here is from genome assembly GCA_004143645.1 of Protaetia brevitarsis. NCBI lineage: Eukaryota > Metazoa > Arthropoda > Insecta > Coleoptera > Scarabaeidae > Protaetia > Protaetia brevitarsis. The sequence continues at coordinate 623,170 of RXPK01000187.1, read as the reverse complement.
CGAGTGTATTAAGTTGCATAGATTTTGTCTTGTTTACTCCGTTCGTTCGGTATTCACTGTACCGAGAATTTTCGCAAATTCAGATTTTATTTTTGTATAAATTTAGGTAAAGAGTTAATTATTTGATTTAATTTAATTAAGTGTTAAGTTTTTTTTTAATTAATTCCTTTCATTTATGTGTCTAGCGGTTGCTAGTTCGATTTAACGCCGATTCTATTAGATTTTGTCGGTGAATTGTGCGTTTGCGTTGTAGAGTTTTGTCAGGCAGTTCCTTGTTCGACTGCTAACGTGAGTAGACGTATTTTTGTATATTACTGATACCATTTTGTAATTCATTTTGATTTTCTATATTTCGTATAAATTGAAAAATTTAGTCCATCAGGAAATTCATTAAGTAGTAATTGTTAATATATTGATGTGTGCACATTATAGATATAAGATTATTTATTATTTTTGTTTGGGAAGATATATTTTCAGTTTAATTACAGTTAAAGAGTTAATTTTTCCGTTGAGCTAGCTAACTTTAATTTTCTTTTTCATTTTGCAAGTTCATTTAATTCAATCAGTACACAGCAATACGTTATTAAAATATGAATTTTAATCATAACAAGCTTTAAGAATAAAAAAGGAATGCTGTAGGTTATAATATTTACCGGCGACTATACCCATCATACTTTACAACTTTATATATTTTTTTTTATATTATTAGCTAACATTTGTTGTTTAGTATCCATTGTTTCATAGGAATCTATTATAAAACACGCGTTTTCTATCGATTGTCCACACTTCTTTATTATCTGTATTTTTAAGTGCAATTTTCTAGACAGACATGCTGGAAAATGACGTCAAAGCTTCTCTTTCCTAAAAAATCATTAAAACAGTTATTTAGAAGTTCCTGGAGAATATTACTAATATTTAGGATTCAGGACTAAACATCCATTACTTCTTCCAAAAGAAAACAGAAACTTGCATGGGATACAGAATGGATGATTGACACCAGTACTCCGAGTTGAAAATTTATGTCTGCTTTAAAGACCATCAGATGTATACCTCAACAAGGATAATAAAAATGAAAGATATAAAATCAAATATGAATGAACCTTCTCCATTGAGTTTGAAACTAAGTATAGATAACTTCATCGACTAAAGGAATGGCATATACTGCAAATATTAATTTTCCCGTTTGATCGGACTTTCAGGATCACCAACGAATCAATACCTAGTTATCTTAAATAATCCCCTCCTTAAATATAAATTCTTTCTTCTTTCTAAAGTTGGTGTTACTTTTCGAAGCGAATCTTCGCACTTACAATTAGAAAATAACAAACAAAAAATAATTGATACCCAACTTAAAAATAGCTTTCATTATATTTTATTCTCACCACACTTTAAACTCCTACGGCAGCTTTGTTACAACCGTTGTGTAATTTAAAACAGCCTTCTGGTCTACGTAAAGTGGGCACTGTTTTGCCTTACGTATAAATCTTCGTCCGGTGCGAATCTAATTATTCGAAAAGCTCGCCCGGTAAAACCGATGAAAAAACCTAATAAGTACAATTAGGTTTTCTGTTCTTGTATTTCGTTGGCAGTCGTCGTACTTTTCCCGTTCGGGGAAGGTGCATTAAGGGTAACGACTCCCGCCCACGGGAGCTAAGTCAATAAAGAAGTTATTCGTGTCTGATTAGAGAAAGGAAGCGCCAGGTCTTTAATTATTTTTGCTTCCTCGGTCTTCAATTAGGCAAGCCACGACGCCGACGTACTGGCTGGCGCTAGCTTTTCGCCGTCTGGCTTCGTTCAAGCCCATGCTGTAATTTCTATCTCCTCCTCTCTTTAGTAGCAGCTAGAGGTACGAAAGACGGCGGAATTTCTTGCAGGATTTGTTCGGTAAAGTGTTGCCAACTTCAGTTAGATAGAAATGTTAAGCTATAAGTAAAAATTAACGATCAAAGGCATTAAATAGGTTTTATTTTATCAATGTGTCTACCATCCGATTCTGGTTGATATCTCTGATTAATTCCACATAAAATATTGTTTCTGAACTGAACAGAAAATTGCGACTATGATGGATGCTTGTCAATATGATTTTCCTTTTAGTGATTGACAGGCATTTCATTTTTCTAGTGAAAGAATAAATATATATGAGCCGAAATTGTTTATTAAGCGAAAAAATGATTATGGGTTATGGGTCAGGCTTGTTAAAATTAAATTGAGGTCTATGGGCATTTTCTTTATGCTTAAGGTAATGTATGCATCTGAAATATAATGAAATATACAAGTGTGTGTATTATACAGAGTGTCCCATCCAAGGGTGGGTCTTTGATTACAGCTCTATTTTTGAGTTTAGGAAGAAGTGTTTTATACAAAAGTTTTACAGAATTTAGTGCTGCATAAGCTAACAATATTTTTAACTATACAGAGCATTCGAAAAGTAGGAAAACGCCTACTTACTCTATTATTTTAAATGGAGCACCTATGTAGTATTCCATTTTTAAATTCCACGAGGAAAAATAACATCACTTTATATGTGTATCTGTAATAACAACGGCATTATTTACGCTTTTGTAAAAAAAAGACCTGCTGTTATGGCGGCGTAGTTTGTGTACACAGAGAAAAATAATGTGGTAAAATTAAACAAAGATTAGATGTAATACCTAATTTATTTAGACAAAAATTAGCTAAACAATTAAAATTGTTAAAATATCTATTTACAATTGTTTGTTTTTACTAATATTGTTGGTGTTTAACTTATCTACAAGAATAGTCAAATAGACAGCATTTTTTAGACATGTTATATAAAAAAGTAGTCATTTTATTTATTATAATTCGACTCTTTAGCTACTTCAGACAGGTGTTTTACAAATTTATTTAGGTATATTTACTATTCTCTCTGACTGATTCGGCTACAAAACAAAACTTTTAAAACTAGAAGATTAGGTGGATCATCTGATAGATTACTTTGCTATATCTATTTATTTATTTTTTATATTACATATATTAGTTAAAATTACTTCAATAGGATAACACTAATGGTGAGATTCTATGCATATCTGTAGCACCTATAAGATTATCTGTAAGTACAGATACATAATACAGCGTATATTAATGAATGTATGATATCTAAATACTAAAAATAAATAAAAGACATAAAGCCATTAAATAGAAATTTATTCAAGCAGCGTTTCGCATAAAAAAAAGGTTCAATTAAACTAAGGGGTGGATACTTATATAAGCTTTTATAGTGTCACCAGTTACAATATTCGTAATTTCAGTGTTACTTGTATTATTATGAAAGAAGTTTACCATATATATCTTACCTCATTTTTAGTAAGAGGTAACTTCTTAATTTCATCTTCTGTCTTTTCATACAAGTTGAACGTCAATGAAACATTGCTGTTAAGCCAGAATTCAGCAATTATAATTCTGATTACATTTCTGTCACTTCTCAATGAAAGCTTTTAGGTATCGGTGGCAATATAAATTTCACTATAATATAATTTAATAATAAGAGCAAGTCCTAAAATGTATATCTGCAACCAATACATACATACAAAAGATTGGAGTTATCTGATTCGTTCACGTGATCAAGAACCGTACGAAAACTGCAAAAATATGGATTATATTTATTTTTCAAACAAACATAAATTCAACGTTTGATTATAATAGATTTTGAAACTCCTAACTTAAATTAAAAAATATATTACCAACTTTCCTTAACTTCTACTCCACGTCATCCATAACCAGTATGATTAAAAGTCATATATAGTCATCGATGGTTAAATATTTCCTTCTGCCTCCAACTTTTTCTTTAAAAGTCACCTTGTCACTTACTTTCAAGATCTTCTATTAAATGATATAGTCCAATCTTGTAATAAGCTGTTGATAACATTATGTACTTTTACCATGAATACACAATTAACACTTCACAATTAATAAGAGCCACTAACTTTAACAACGCAGTAAACACTGAATTTGGTAAGGATAGTGCAGATAGTCCCTGCGCGCGCACGCAAAAAGTAAATACACCTAACAATTTAGAAACCACGAAGACAAACTTTTTTTGTTTTATCTCTTTACTTTAGTTGATTTATCCAAACAAAATGTCTTTCCGCACATTTTTCGGCTTATATCGACAATCCTTCTATTTTGTAGGCGTATTGTCTAACTAGAGTATGGTTAAAATATCTATAGTACTAGAGGTTCTGTATACAAGTTATTAGTTCATCGTATAATAACTAAAGTTTAGTCACTTTAAATATTTTTTTTATTTAAATTAACTATTTATACATCACCTAATTTAAAAATGTTAATACATCGAAAAAGTGTATATAAATAAGCTAAATATCCAGGTGATTCAGCAATTGTTCGGTTATCTAATTGCAATTAGCTATTATGACTACTTTATTTTTCTCTGTGTATGCGTTTGGCCTAGATATTCACATTTTAAATATCATATATACATAATTAGCTTGATACAACAGTGAAATTAATATCGATATAATTATGTACAGCTGTCCACTATACACAAAAAAAATCGTTTGGAAAATTTTGCAACAGCGTAGTGTGAAAAAAATTGTTGCAACTGGTAACACAATTGCGTAAATTTTTGTGTATTAATTCACATTCAACTAAGAAAAAAGACAAAAATATTGTTGTAAAAAAATTGTTTGAAAAAATCAACAGTGTTGTCTAGGCGCAGTCTTTGTACACTCACGCTTAATAACTCATACCTTACACAACCAAGGTTAACCCTAAAAAGATAAATAACAAATTTAAAACTATTTATTATGTAGTAACTGAAACTAAAATTATAGAAATAGGAAATTGGTTTAAAAGTGAATATTGTCAACAAAAATTGCAATATTTTTAGAATTGATATAGGTTTTCCCTAGCAAGTAAATTAACAAGTTTAAGAAAAATTACAATAACTTTTCATTTCCATAAGAAACAGGATCCTCTCCTCATCAGCTTTAAGTGAGAAAACGTTAAGTATAGGACAAGTATCCGATTAACGTGAAATTCAAAGATTCAACAATCGATGGCGTGTTTCAGAAATAGAAATCAAGATTAGTTTTATTACATATTTTTATATTATTAAAATTATTGTATAAGTGCGTAATATTAAGATTTCACGTAAGATGTTTCCTTGTAATTTTTGCATCAACTTTTATCATCTGGCAAAGCATTTTTCACGTACGGCAAATTCACGAATACGGAAGCAAGTCTTTGCAAGTGCTCATTTTCGAATTGTTCCGTAGAATTTTTCAATATTAATTCCTTCTGAAAACATTAAAATTCACTCAAATTTTACAGTCAACAATTCGGTTACCACACCATTATTAATCCAACTAAATCAACTATTTTTGTCATTAAACAGCAGCCGAAGCACGATTTATTGTAAGCACCCAAATAATTAATACCAACAAAGAGCAAGTACATGAAAATATTGCAAAGCATGTAATACATATATTAAATAATAGTTTAGTTCCACGAAATTTTGTATTTTGTGTCATTAATATTCGAAAATATTATATGCAAAAACATCGATAACATAAAAGCTTGTGGATATGATGTAAGAAAGTTTACAAAGAGTTTTTAGATCTTTTAAACAGTTTTGACAAATGAAAATTTCATTCTGAATTCAAATGTCTAAATTTTTACTTAAATGTTAAACCAAGAAATTATATTACTGGGCAAGAAATGATTCAAAAGACATAGGGCAAGATTGTCACTTTAGAACCGAGATCTTCAGAAGAAACGTGACATTTTAATATATTAAGAATTATAAGTTTTAATAGACATAAACATGCATTTGAGGTAGAACAAGCTGACGAAATTTAGATTGTCTCCTATATACTCTATAATGACAACCAGCCTTGTTTTATGGTAAAAGCCAACATAAATAGTTTTGTAAGTCGCAGATATTTTTTTTTTTTAATTTTTGTGAATATGTTTTGGATGTCATCTTTTTTTTTTAAATAAAATACGTTTGGTACCAAAGATTTTTTAATAAACGTTCCCTCAAAACAATTCCAATATTACATATAGCAAACCTACGCTATACATGTAGTAAAGTTACGTTGCATGTGCAACATTTTATTTTTAATTGTTTGAAAAATTACATGCATTTTGTAATACTAGGTAGCATCATCTTTTATTACACTATTCGTTGTAATAACATACACATTATCAAAATTTTAGTTGTAAAAATTTACGTAAATAGATGACAATGCGCAAAAAAATATGTATGCTATCACTAGAAATTGTGTAGTACAGTCACATAAAATTCTGTAAAGATATCACACAATTTGTTTAATATAATCTGCTAAATTATTAACTGCAATTTTGTGTGAATTTTTTAAATATATTGTCTTTGTTCCTATACGTTATATAAATTGTTGTGCAAATGTTTATAATTGTTTCAAATTTTCCCACAGTTTCTTTTTTCTGTGTAGTCCTGAACATTTGCATAACTTTAGTCCAAAGACAATTTGATTTTTTTAAACAGCAGCCTGTATCTTTGCCTATGCTAAATTAGCCTTTGCGCAAAGCCCTTTCAATTCATACTAAACATTTGTGACGCCTCGTGTAGGATATTGTAGATAATTATTTTTAAATAAATCCAATAAATTTTCCGTTAACTTTCAAGTCAGCTTAATATATAAACGAGATATAACTAAATAGACGAATTTTGGTGTTATTAGGTAACTGAAGGCAGTGAATAAATTGCAATATAGTTACAACAGGCATACCTTTGTTTTAGAAACCATAAGGAAGTATTAGAAATTTTGGCATTTCCAGAATTCTGTTGACAAATACCTAGGAATAAACGACAAAGAGCTTCCAAATTCTAAAGATTTTAATTTTCAGAGCATTCCTTTTCCCGCCCTTCGCATCCGAAAACCCCTATTCAATTTTGTTTACCCGATTTCACGCTTAAGTAAATCTATTAATCACAAAAACCGCACTCGAGCCCTCCTCATAATAAAAATGCGTAACGCACCACCGCTGCACCACCGTAATAAATAAACCGTATCGGGGACGAAACAAACGTTTTGCGTGTATCTATCCGAGTGGAGCTACTCGGTACACAACCGCGATAAATCAACCTACACTCGGGGGGGTCGCGCTATGTTGCGTGAATCGTCGTGAAGAGGGTGGAAGGTTTACGCGGACGCATGACGAACCGAAAATTGAAGAAGCCGGGCTTAATGTATAGGAAGAACAGAGGCAGATCGCCAGCGAGATCGTTTGATTTATACCTTGTGCATGTCTTGTAGGATTCCTCTACTAAATATTGTTTCTTTAAGAAATCCGGAGTCTGGAAAAATGGGTGAGAGGCCGATGATTTATAAAATTAATATCCGTAACTTTGATTAATGATGCGTTGCCCATTGCACAATTAATGGGATGAGTGATTCGTTCATTCAAAATACTGCTTTCTATCATTCTTTCAGATATTTTGAAAACCTGTTTCCATATATACGGATCCAAGGGTCTTGTTTGGTAGGACACTATCCTGGAATCCACCGTTGGAATAGATCACTCGCAAGGCAAGGTTATCCTTATGGACATGTCGAAGGATATGGACAAATATTGAAAGCTCTCTCCAAAACCAGTCCATAGTACTTCCAAATGTAACCTATGTAGCAAAAACGGCAACAAGCCAAAGCTACAGCAAACACGTCCACTCAAAGGAGCACAAATATAGAAATCACGGGAGCAATGTCTTTTTCTCCTTCCTATTGGCATTAGAGCTCTTGTAGACTTACCACTCTTGCACACTGTTGTGGAGATGGAGGTCAGACTAACAGCATTTTGCCCACAGCACACAAGGAATCAATCGTCACGAACTCGTGTAAGCTGCTGAAATCAGTAGCTTGCGCGGCATGCCTTCCGACATGATGTGTGCTCGGAGCAATGGTCGATGCACACTTCACTATCTCCTTTCCAAATAAAGCGGAATCTCCATTCCACACGCACCTGCTAGTTAACGAGGAATTCTAAATGCGGGCAGGATGTGGGTGGAAGAATATTTAGCCTCAGTCCAAGAGTCAGAAGATATTGTAACCTTGGACAGCACACAACGATATTTCATGTTGAAATGTATGCTATTGAGATGTGTGCCAGAGAGATTTTGAATAAAAACAAGAAACACACGAATCAATAGAAAAGTTCAGTGACACTCAGACGGTGCTTAAAGCACTTGACGCATGTAGATACAACTCAAAGTTGATCTGGAGCTGTAAACATATTCCCAAACACATTGGGCATGGCTAATTACCTATCCCTAATCTGGGAACCTGGGCACTAACTCCCTCTAAATGAGGAAGCAGATATCCTTGCTCAAAAAAGATGCTGCGAAGCAATTTCAAGGACCAGGACCTTTCATTGGCTTAGCACTTACTGCAATTAAGCAGCAAATCAATTGATTGATCTGGGCAAATTAGAAAGTGCTTCGATACTGGAACAAGTTTCCTAGTTTGGTGGATGGCCACTTGGTAATGTCAGAACCAATAAACTAGAACTTAAAAACGTCTGCTTCTTACAGGTCACTGTAAACTTAGAAAACACTTACACAGAATCGGGCTCCCTGATGTGACTGAATGCTGGCAGTATTTAGAAGACGAGGAGACAGTTGAACATATTTTCTGCCACTACCCTGTTGCTACAAGAATCAGGTATGTAACCTTCGGAAGGCTGACGCTACCCTAGAAGACCTGAAAACAACCTCATTCAGCAAAATACTAAGCTGCCTCGAGTACCTAAACTTGTTGGATGAACTCTAAGATAACCGCTCTACAATAGACTCTAGTGGATGCAGTGAATAGGCGATTAATCGAAACGTACTGCTGTAGTTTAGTTTACCCGAGTGACCGCTGATGTGTATTTTGAGTTGCATATATTTTTGATTTGCTAAAAACTGCTGAATCATTGTACCGAAAATTTTCACAAATTTAGTTTTATTTTGTCTAGATTAAGTTAAAGAGTTTTATTATTTGATTTAATTAATTTAATGTTAAGTTTTTTTTATTTAATTCCTTTCATTTTTGTGTCTAGCGGTTGCTAGTTCGATTTAATGCTTATTCTATTAGATTTTGTTGGTGAATTGTGCGTTTGCGTTGTTGTTTACGACTGCGTTGTAGAAGTTTGTTCGATAGTTCCTTGGTCGACTGTTAAGGTGAGTAGACGTATTTTTGTAAATCATTGTTTTAATTTTAGTAAATTTCGTTTCGTTTCTTTAAAAATTTAGTCCATCAGGAATTCATTTTGTAATAATTGTTAATATATTGATGTGTGCACATTATAGATATAAGATCAATTATTATTTTTGTGCAGGAAGATATATTTTAGTTATAATTTTCTCATTATAGTTTTAAGAGTTAATTTTTCGTTATTCTATTTTGCTGATTCGTTTTTATTTATCAATGACCTCGATTGGGTGAGTAGAAGCTTTGGGCTTGCTTTTAGTTTTCAATTTTGTATATTTCTAGAGTTTGTCCACGCTTAATTTAATTTGTTGAAACCAAATTAAAGTGGATTGAAATTGGTATATCTAGGATTATCTTCCTGAACAAACAAATCGTTTGCTTTGTATAGGAAATAGCATTGTCTTATTGTACTTTAGAATCTAGTGCAGTTTTTAATTTAGGTCAGAACCTTCAGTTCACGGTTTTTCTCTTCACAATTTGTAATTTTACCCATTTAAAAATATAAAGTTGTTTGTTAATTAGCTTCTTTGGGTTGAAAATTCTGTTCTTTTATTTTAAATTGAACCTTTTCAAATTTTGGGGTAATTAAGAGTCTGATTTCATTCACTCACAATTTACTTTTCATGGTTAGATTCAAGTTTTATTTCGCGAGGGTAACTCTGAGGTTAATGATTCTTTTGCGCCCTTTTGAGATTTTATCCGTTGAGCTAGCTAATTTGATTTTATTTTTCCTTGTTAATTTTAATTTTCTTTTTCATTTTAAAATTCAATTATTTCAATCAGTGCACAGCAGTACGGATATTATCTCTTACTAGGCTAACTAACTATATAGACGATATCATCTCAGTCATCAATACTATTTACATCAGTTGATGTTAATCATTCCTTCGACAATAAGACAAACAAACCAAAATTCCTGTAATACCCCAGTGCTTTAAGAGTCCTGAGTATTACTAGGAGTCGCAGGTTCGAGTCTCGCTCTGCTTAATTGCGGGTTTTTTTTTTCGAACATAATCATGGTTAGGAAGGAAATTTAGCTCTACGAGGATGCCTGCCAACTAATAAATAGCTTAAGATTTATCTACTCCAAAAAGAAAAAAACACCCTATTAATATTCTTACCAACCAAATTCCCATATTTCCATTAGAAAAATTTCAGCTCAACATTTTCGTATAAATATGGTAGTGGGGGCATTAGAAAGTTGATGCATCGTGATCATGTTAAGGTGCTGTTAAAAAAAATATAAGGTGGTAATTTGGTTTCAACACGAACTTACACGTGGACTTCCGCGCCTGTTATCCTTACTGTGCTCAGCTCGGCCTCTGGTTTGAAACTTTGAACATAATGCGGAAATCTCTCGCGCAAGTTTATTTGGAAACCAAATTACCACTTCTTTTTTTTTTTTTTTTTTTTTTTAACAGCACCTGAACACAATCGCAATATCTCAAATTTATAATGTACCCATTACCACATTTATTAGAGAATGTTGAGCTGAATTTACGATTATTGCTGCATTTTTTGTCCTTAATATGGTATCTCTATTTCAGAAACTTAATAACCTGATAGAGAACCCAACTCAGGTGGATATTTTCATGAAGTTACCAGTCATTCTGATTCAGCTCAGCTTCAACTAAATATTGACGCAATTGTTCAATGGTGTTTGAACAATAATTTAAATTTAAATGTTAGTAAATGTCATGTTGTTAACTACTGCAGAAAAACTAAGCCTTTTGTAACCACCTATTATATACAAAATCAAACTATATCCAAATCTGAAACCATCAAGGATCTAGGTGTTCTTTTTGATAGTCGTCTCACTTTCATCCCGCATATTAATCATCTCATATCCACAACTTCCAAGAAACTAGGTTTTATTATGCGCGTATCCAAATATTTCACTAATGTTGATACCTTAAAATCTTTGTATTATGCCTTTATTATTAGTTCCCTTGAATATGCTCCTGTAGTGTGGTCGCCTTATTATATTTGTCATCAATTATCCTTGGAGCGCTTACAGCGTCGTTTTTTGAAATTTCTATCATTTAGGATAGACTCTCTTTATCCACCCCCGAGGAGTTGATTACCAATATTTGCTTGACCGTCATAATATACAATCTCTATCCACTCGCAGAGAGCTTCACAGCAGTAGATTTATGTGGAAGTTAATTAATGGTGTGATCGACTGCCCTCAACTTCTTGGTGATGTAAATTTTCATGTGCCACGCTGTTCAGCTCGTTTTACAACTACGTTCTCCGTTCTTGTTCCGCAAACCAATTTACTTCGGCAATCACCACTTTATACAATGTGCAGAAACGCAGATAATTGTTATTTTGATATTTTTTTCCAGCCCATTTAATATATATATATATATATACATCCCTCTATCATTATGACGTCTTTTCATCGAACCGCGTTTATTGCGTCCACCTGGTAGCGCAATATATATTGAAGTTTGACGATTGGATTGTAACAAGGGTTGTCAACATATAACGCTGTACACTTCTATATTTTTCTATCATGCTCATAGTTTATTCCCCATTATGAAATTAATGTGACGTCCTTTCAGTATGTCGCTCATGTGACGTCCATGGTATGCAGCGGTATGTTTTACCGCTTTATAGCAACCAGGAAATATACTTACTTTCATAATACCGTTAGAATGAACTCCGCCATGTTGCCATATCCATCTTTTTTACAGCCCATTTGATTTATGATTTTACTAAACGTTTGGTTATTTCTTAACATTCTATATGTATGCATACAAATACAAGAGCCTACACTACAAGGCGCATCTCCGGCAAAAGTATTGATTAATGCCATTATTTATTTAATTCTTATTTTAATCTAAGTTTTCTTCAAATAAAAGTTCTTTTGTTTTTGTTTTTTTGAATAATTATGTATACGTTTTATACTATTTTCAGAATCACAAATTTTTCTACGTACAAATAGTTACATTTTATGAGGGGTCACACAATAATATTTCCAAGATACTAATGTAATAGTCACACACGAAATTGTTGTTACTTGTGCCTCTGCCTTGCCGATATTTTTGATTGGTTATCAGTTGTTATTTTTTGACAATCAGCGTCGCTGTTGATAATTTCTTGTGAGTTAGTTTTAAATTTGAGTGTGTTAAAAATGGTTCACTTAACAGAAAAGGGTAAATCTAATATTTTCGTCATGATAAGGTATGGTGATCGAAAATTTGCGCAAGCAAGAAGTATGCATATTATTCAATTACGTCTATTCTAACCGTACTGCTATTACGCAGACTTTCCAAATTTATTGAAAAATACGCAGACATCCCGACCGTAAAGGAAAAGTATAAGACGGGAAGACCAAAAACTGCTACTGGTGGTGATGCTGCATTAAATATTTTGCTGGCGGTGAACGAACGACCCCGGACATCGTGCAATGATCTACAACGTGACTATAATATTTCAGAACGATCTGTTCGTAAAGTGCTTAAAAGAGAAATTACATCCATAAAAGTGCATTAGTTAAGACTAAGGCAGATGATTTCGATAGAAGACTGCGATTTTGTGAAATCATGAGGGATGCGTTCCAAACAAATTCGGATTTCTGAAACAACATTTTGTTTTCTGACGAAGCCACGAAATTATGTTAAATGAATATGTTAACTAACAGAAATAATTGTCGATATTAGGCTCAGGAAAACCCTAAATGGCTAATAGAAGCTCACTCTCAACGTCCTTAGAAAGTTGATGTTTAGGCAGGGATTATCAATGCTAATATTATTGAATCATCTATGGCACGTTACCAATGGAGAAACTTTTATTGACCCAAAACGTAGTTCCGACATTACAAGCTATTTATCTCAATTACAATAACCTCTGGTTTCAACAAACGGGGCTCTTCCACACTTGGTTTAGAGGTCAGAATTATCGGAATAATTTTTTCCCCAGCCTCTGGAGTGGACGAAGTGGGGCAGTAAAGTGTCCGGCCAGAACTCCAGACTTAAACCCTTCTGACTTTTTGCTATGGGGTTACATAAAATATAAAGTTTATGGGGAGCGGCTAATATCTCCGAATTAGAAATATCTATATATATTATATATATATATAAAACTACAATATCCAAAAATTATGAACTTATTACTACTATTACTCTTTACTGAAATGGAATAAAATTGATCACATTAGATTTTGTATAGGCAAATAAAATGGAAATACGTGCCAAAAAAAATGCAACAGATCGAAGGAGGACACTCACAAAGCTGGAATCTTAACAAAACAACTGGCTGCTTGTAAAAAATCGCTGATAATCATATTGCCCATACCTGTCAGAACTTCATAAACGAAGAGGAAGTTGAAATTCTTCCCTGGCCTGCTCGCGGAATGGGACGTTTCAGCGCCGCCGTTTCATCGCCGCCGTTTCAGCGCCGCCGATTCAGCGCCAGGACATTTCAGCGCCGGCCGATTCAGCGCCGGCCAATTCAGCGCCGCATTATTGAATGGTTAAACTATAGATAACTTAATAATTCATAACTTAATGATCTTAACTTAATCATTCATTCTTATGAAGAATTTTTGTACGACGTATATTTGGTTGCATGGGATGTTTCGATGCGGCCGTTTCGAAGCCGGAACGTTTTGACGCCATATGCAGTGCCAGTTGAATTTGATTTGAACGTATGATACACAGATATCTAAAACATTTGATTTTTTTTTTAACATTGGAAGGGATAAGAGGAAGAGAGGGAATGATTTTTTTTAAATGATTTTTTCTTTTTGTCGAAATATCATTTTTTTAAACATTGGATGGGTGGACAGGGGAAGGTAATGATTATTTAATGATATTTTTGGGGCAATTGTTCTTTTAATGTTTTTTTCTCTTTTTTTTGAAATATCTGGATAAAGGATGCATAAGAAATGTTTGAAATCATATTTTTTCTAACATTGGAAGGAGGGAAGGGGGGAGTATATTAGCTTTTTTTAATGATAGTTTTTCTTTTTTTTTTCGAAACATCGAGAGAGAGGATGCATTAGAAATGTTTAAATCATATTTTTTCTAACATTGGAAGGAGGGAAGAGGGGGAAATTATTTTTTTTAATACAATTTTTTTCGAAACATCGGGAGAGAGGATGGATTGGAAATGTTTCAAAAATTTTTTTTTAACACTGGAAGGGGCGAGAGGAGAGGGGAATGTTTTTCTAATTGTTTTTTTTTTTCTTTTTTTCAAAACATAGAGAAGACAGATCAGAAATATTTCAAATCATATATATTTTTTTAACATTGGAGAGGAAAAGGGAGGGGTAGAATGTTTTTTATGATTTTTTTTTCTCTTTTTTAAAAAACGGGAGAAGACGCATTAAAAAGTTTTAAACCATTTTTTTTAATATTAGAAAGGTGGAGGGGAAGGGTATTTAGTTTTTTTATTTTTTTTTTCTTTTTTCCGGAACATCAGAAGAGAGAGGATGTGTTAAAAAAGTTTCAAATCATAAATATTGTCATTAAAAACACTAATGCCCCTTCCCCTCACCTCTTCCAAATAAAAAAATGATTTAAACATTTTTAATGCGTCCCTCCCGTTTGTTAAAACGAGAAAAAAAATATCATTAAAAACATTCTATCCCTCCCTTTCGCCCTTCAATGTTAAAAAAAAATATATATGATTGAAACATTTCCGATCTGTCTTCTCTTTCTATGTTTCGAAAAAAGAAAGAGAAAAAATACCATTTAAAAAAAACATTCCCCTGCCTCTCGCCCCTTCCAGTGTTAAAAAAAGTCTTTTGAAACATTTCTAATGCATCCTCTTCCCGATGTTTCTAAAATTATCTTAAAAAAATATTCACCCCTCTCTCCTCCTTCCAATGTTAGAAAAAAATATGATCTAAAACATTTCTTATGCATCCTTTATCCAGATGTTCTGAAAAAAAAGAAAAAAAAATATCATTAAAAAAGAACAATTCCTCCTCCCCTCCCATTCCCTCTTTCGATGTAGATAAAATATGATTTGTAACATTGCTAATTCATCCTTACGATGTTTCGCAAAAAAGAAAATTATCACTTAAAACAGTCACTTTCCAACACTAAAAAAAATATGATGACTTGTGATGTGTCCTCTCTCCTGATGTTCAAAAAAATCTCTGCATCATATGTTTAAATCAAATTCAACTGGTATTGCATCTGGCGTTAACACGTTCTGGGTCGAAACGTCCTAGAATCTAGACCGAGAAAAACACCAGATAAAATAACTCTTATTGAGTAAGATATTTAATTTATCTGTTTTTTCTTTAGATGTTAATCTGAAAAAAAAAAATATTATCCTTAAACAATTTTCTATTCATCGAAGCTCACGACCCCATTGCATAGGATCTCATTATTTTACTTAATCAAGACTATGTTTATAGACAGAAAAAGGAGTGGATATCACAATAAATTCGAAAAATGTTACATATGTAGTTTGCAACCAATACACATGGTACAAAAATTCTCCATAAAAATGAATCATCAAGTTATCCATAGTTTACCCGTTCAATAACGCGACGCTGAATCGCTTGGCGCTGAAATGTCCCGGCGCTGAATCGGCGGCGCTGAAACGGCGGCGATGAAACGGCGGCGCTCGAACATACTAGACCCCTGCTCGCTCACGGATTTAACCCGATCGAGGATGTGTGGGATATGATAGGTTGCTGCTACATAAGGCGTTTACCATAAGCAGCAACACCTTGCAGGAAACTATCGTCTCATTTACATTATGCCTGGAATGAGATCCCATAAGAACCATTGATCATCTCATTCAGATGTAACATTTTGATTGATAAATTTTTGCTAATTGTTGTATTTTTTTCTAATTGCTATGATTTACTACTGAAAACTAGTAGTTATGAATGCTACTTGAAACTTCAGCCTTATAACTCTTTTAAGGTGTTGCAATTTTTTTGGCACCACAGTTTACATCTATAAATTAATCCAGATTCTTTGTTCTGAAATGGAATAAAATCTCTGTATTTTGTCAGTTTATTACATGGATGAAAGTGAAAAAAAAGTATCAACACTATTGTAATGATAATTCATACAAATTAGTATATAGCATTCGTGACGAGACAAATTGTTAGTCTGATGGACCGAATATTATCGTAGGATGTGGATAATGTGATTTTCTAAATAAACTGCTGTAATATTTAGAAGTGTGTAGTAATATTGTGTAGAAATAACCTTCTTTTCTTTAAAATTTACTTTAATAACAACAAACAAAAGATCTATTTTCATATTAAAATTAAACAATGCAGATAAAAAAACATCTGCCACCATCGCCTTCTCTTGCTCTGCTATCAACCTCTCAAAACTAAAGTTTCCTACAATTGTTAATATATTTCAATACTTAATATTCTAGTGCTAATACAAGCAGCAATCCATGCGAAAGTAATTATTTTTAAAATTGGGGAGGGTAATGGGATAAAGATTGTTGTACATGTTTATAATGCAAACATATTTATTAAGGTCGTCAGAAATTAATAACTAATAGTAGACATTAATCAAATTTTTATATATAATAAGTTTTATATGATCCTTAGGTAAACCCGGATCATACTCATGTTAGATCTTCTAATGTCATAACGTTGTTAGATTTTTGCGATAAATTTGTACATCAAAAACATAAGTGTAGTTTAAAAGTATTGTTACACATAAATTTGTACAAAAAACAAAATGTCTTTGTTGTTGTAAAACGTTATTCTGAATTCTGTCATTAATAACACATTTTTGTCATGCGATATCTATTCGAAATTTTTATTTTTCAAACTCTTATTATAAAACAAAAGATTACACCTCAAGAAAATGCATGAAAGAAACTTACATACCTGCTTAGAAATTATAATGACATTAGAAACAGTTATATGTGTATGAAAATAGTTAAACATATACTGATGTAAAGAATACATTCTTCTGACGAATAATATTTAAAATAGTTTAAAGTATAATAATTTCAATATAAAAATAAAAGGTGGAACAAATACTAAAGCTATAAAGGAGATTGTCTAGAAATGCGGCTTCACAATTCTACTAAGATATTTAATACTTATTCATAGTTTTTATATAGTTCGAGAAACTTGTTGGACTGTTATAAAAACTGCGAAACCCTAATAGTCCATTATTTCCTGTATCAGCTTGGGCTTGTGATAATTTGTTAGTCTATGCGTTTTGATTTCTTATTTCATTACACTTCACCCAACACTTTCGGTTTGCGTGGACAACTTTACACATTACAACTATTACCCTTTGTTATGATGAGTGTAAAATTCACTGAAAGATACTGTGCTCAATTTTCCGTATATTCCACCCACACAACGGTACTACTGGCTGTTATTTTTGAAGTAATAGCATTGGATTATTTGATGACGGTTGCTTTTCAGATGTTTGCAACAATGCGCATACGTTATTTCATTGCCCTGTGTACGGCGACAACTTTCACTCACGAGATGCCAGCAAACGGTGAAAAAAGCTAAAACTAGCTAAAGAATACAACCTGTAACCCGCATAGGTATAACCAGCACTGGGCATGTTAAGAAAACGATTACCAATAAGAGCAGAACTGCTGGTCACACCACCCGATTGTTCACGAATTTTAACGAATGGAACATTTATATCTTAAAAAATTAATAATTAATTTTTTATAAGAATAATGAATGTGTTTGAAAATAAAGAACTAGAGAAACTGCTCAAAAGTGTCTAATATTTTGCTATACGGGTAGTACGAGAATCCTTTCATACAAAATCGCTGTAATAACTAATAAAGCATCTATTCTGCATACTATTTACGTTATTCAAATTTGAAAAAAAAATACATCTGTATGTAAACTAGAATGAAAATTAAACACCAATATTTTTAAGAATAATAATAATAATAATACTCTTTGGCAGGTTTATCACTGTGTTTGAAATGTGTGGAATAAATAGAAATTTGCTATTAAACAAGAATTTTCAACCGAAAAAGAAAAAAAAACGAATAAATTAATGTATTGTTATTAATGTATCCTAGATAAATAGGTAAATAAATTTTAACAATTAAGTGGATTGCCCTAAATTGATTTGACTGAATTGAAAAGATATTATTTCTTTTTATTTCTTTTAATTAGCTAAACTGTTTCTTTTTATTCATAATTTACAAATCAAAAAAAAAAATACTGTAACAGGAAAACTATTATTATTTTTGTATAGTTCTGGGAGTGAATTCAATTTTCTACAACTCGAGAAATGGCCTTGGATTAAATTATTATTACTTTTTGGGGCATCGAAGACAGTGGAATTAAACATGTTTGTAGTAAATTATATTTCTGTAATACCCGATGTTGTGGAAATAATGTAAGGAGATGGAGCGAGCTGCGAGTTTCTGCGGATCGGCTAGAATAAACATACTACACCTAAGCATTTTTAAAACTCATAATACAACCATAACGATGCACAAAATTAATAAGACGCAACACCCCTCCTCCTATCATGGCTATAACTACGCATGCAATGTTGTCAGAGCCTACGCGACGTCCCTACGCGAAATAATTATAAACATATTTTAGGATTGGACGTCGCATACGCGAAGGATGTCATAAATGTGCATATTTGGGGTATATTACGAAATTCCGCAGAGCGCCACCTACAGCATTTCGCCGAACTAATTAATACACAAAACTTTTATCGGGCACCAAAATAACGTCCAGCTAAAATCGTTTTACAAGGTCTAGGCAGTCAGTACATCACATTAGCATAGAAATGTTTTGTGGCGTCCATATACGGACGTCATCTGACGGTGGACGCCACATGCAATGCACCCCAACCATGTGTGGACGTCGTTATTCGAAAGGACAATATATATATATAATATATATATTATATATATAATATATATATATATATAATATATATATATATATATATATATAATACATCCTCTATCATTATGACGTCTTTTCATCGAAACCGCGTTTATTGCGTCCACCTGATAGCGCATATATATTGAAGTTTGACGATTGGATTGTAATAAGGGTTGTCCACATATAACGCTGTTACACTTCTATATTTTCTATCGCGTTCATAGTTTATTCCCCATTATGAAATTAATGTGACCTCCTTTCAGTATGTCGCTCATGTGACGTCCATGGGTATGCACGCTATGTTTTTACCGCTTTTATAGCAACCAGGAAATATGCTTACTTTCATAATACCGTTAGAATGAACTCCGCCATGTTGCCATATCTATCTATTTTTTACAGCCCATTTGATTTATGATTTTACTAAACGTTTGGTTATTTCTTACATTCTATATGTATGCATACAAATACAAGAGCCTACACTACAAAGCGCATCTCCGGCAAAAAGTATTGATTAATGCCATTATTTATTTAATTCTTATTTTAATCTAAGTTTTTCTCAAATAAAAGTTCTTTTGTTTTTGTTTTTGAATATTTATGTATACGTTTATATACTATTTTCAGAATCACAAATTTTTCTACCGTACAAATAGTGTTACTTTTATGAGGGGTCACACAATAATATTCCAAGATACTAATGTAATAGTCACACACGAAATGTTGTTACTTGTGCCTCTGCCTTGTCGATATTTTATTGGTTATCAGTTGTTATTTTTTTGACAATCAACGTCGCTGTTGATAATTTCTTGTGAGTTAGTTTTAAATTTGAGTGTGTTAAAAATGGTTCACTCAACAGAAAAGGTAAATCTAATATTTTCGTCATGATAAGGTATGTGATCGAAAATTTGCGCAAGCAAGAAGTATGCATATTATTCAATTACGTCTATTCAAACCGTAGTACTATTACGCAGACTTTCCAAATTTATTGAAAAAATACGCAGACATCCCGACCGTAAAGGAAAAGTATAAGACGGAAGACCAAAAACTGCTAACTGGTGGTGATGCTGCATTAAATATTTTGCTGGCGGTGAACGAACGACCCGGGACATCGTGCAATGATCTACAACGTGACTATAATATTTCAGAACGATCTGTTCGTAAGTGCTTAAAAGAGAAATTACATCCATAAAAAGTGCATTAGTCTAAGAACTAAGGCAGATGATTTCGATAGAAGACTGCGATTTGTGGAAATCATGAGGGATGCGTTCCAACAAATTCGGATTTCTGAAACAACATTTTGTTTTCTGACGAAGCCACGAATTATGTTAAATGAATATGTTAACTAACAGAAATAATTGTCGATATTAGGCTCAGGAAACCCTAATGGCTAATAGAAGCTCACTCTCAAAGTCCTTAGAAAGTTGATGTTTAGGGAGGGATTATCAATGCTATATTATTGAATCATCTATGGCACGTTACCAATGGAGAAACTTTTATTGACCCAAAACGTAGTTCCGACATTACAAGCTATTATCTCAATTACAATAACCTCTGGTTCAACAAACGGGGCTCTTCCACACTCTGGTTTAGAGGTCAGAAATTATCGGAATAATTTTTTTCCCCAGCCTATGGAGTGGACGAAGTGGGGCAGTAAAGTGGCCGGCCAGAACTCAGACTTAAACCCTTCTGACTTTTTTGGTATGGGGTTACATAAAAATATAAAGTTTATGGGGACCGGCTAATATCTCCGAATTAGAAATATCTATATCTATACATTATAAAACTTATTACTACTATTACTCTTTACTGAAATAGAATAAAATTGATCACATTTAGATTTTGTATAGGCAAATAAAATGAAATACGTGCCAAAAAAAATGCAACAGATCGAAGGAGGACACTCACAAAGCTGAATCTTGACGGAACAATGGCTGCTTGTAAAAAATCGCTGATAATCATATTGCCCATACCTGTCAGAACTTCATAAACGAGAGGAAGTTGAAATTCTTCCCTTGCCTGCTCTCGAATGGGACGTTTTCAGCGCCGCCGTTTCATCGCCGCCGATCAGCGCCAGACATTTCAGCGCCGGCGATTCAGCGCCGGACATTTCAGCGCCGGCCAATTCAGCGCCGCATTATTGAATGGTTAACTATAGATAACTTATGATTCTAATTAATGATCTTAACTTAATCATTCATTCTTATGAAGAATTTTTGTACGACGTATATTTGGTTGCATGGGATGTTTCGATGCGGCCGTTTCGAAGCCGGAACGTTTTGACGCCATCTGCAGTGCCAGTTGAATTTGATTTGACGTATGATACACAGATATCTAAACGTTGATTTTTTAACATTGGAAAGGATAAGAGGAGAGGGGAATGATTTTTTAAATGATTTTTTCTTTTTGTAGAAATATCATTTTTTTAAACATTGGATGGGGTGACAGGGGAAGGTAATGATATTTAAATGATATTTTTGGGGCAATTGTTCTTTAATGATTTTTTTTTTTTTTGAAATCTTGGATAAGGATGCATAAAAATGTTTGAATCATATTTTTTCTAAATGAAAAGGGAAGGGGAGTAATACTTTAATGATAGTTTTTTCTTTTTTTTGAAACATCGAGAAGAGGCTGCATTGAAACGTTTCAATCAATTTCTAACATTGAAGAGGGAAGAGGGAAATTATTTTTTTAATACAATTTTTTCAAACATCAGAGAGAGATGATTGGCATGTTTCAAAAATTTTTTTTTAACACCGGGCGAGGAAGGAAGTTTTCTATTGTATTTTTTTTCTTTTTCAAAACATAGAAAGACAGATCAGAATATTTAATCATATATATTTTTTAACATTGAAGAGGAGAGGGGTAGACTTTTTAATGATTTTTTCTCTTTTAAAAAGGTAGAAGATCGCATTAAAAAGTTTTAAACCATTTTTTTAATATTAAAAGTGAGGGGAGGGTATTAGTTTTTAATTTTTTTTTTTTTTTCCGAAACAGAAGAGAGAGAGCGTTAAAAATGTTTCAATCTAACATTTCATTAAAAGCACTAATGCCTTCCCTCCACCTCTTCCAATATAACAAAAATTATTTAAAACATTTTAACTCCTCTCCGTTGTTAAACGAGAAAAACATATCATTAAAAACTTCTATCCCCTCCCTTTCCCCGTTCAATGTTAAAAAAAAATATATATGATTTGAACATTTGCGATCTGTCTTCTCTTCCATTTTGAAAAAAAGAAGAGAAAATACCATTTAAAAAAACATCCCCTCCTCTCGCCCTTCCAGTTTAAAAAAGTCTTTGAAATTTCTAATATGCTCTCTCCAGTTCTAAAATTATCTTAAAAAAATATTCACCCCTCCATCCCTTCCAATAAAAAAATATGATGCAAACATTTCTAAGCATTCCTATCTCTCGATTTCGAAAAGAAGAAGAATTAATCATTAAAAAGGCTAATATACCCCTTCCTCTCCTTCTTTCAATTTTAAAAAATATGATCTAAAACATTTCTTTGCATCTTTATCCCAGATTTCTGAAAAAAGAAAAAAAATATCATTAATAAGAACATTCTTCTCCCCTCCCATTCCCCTTTCCGTGTTAGATAAAATATGATTGAAACATTGTGCTCCTCTCCCATTTAAAAAACAAGAAAAAAAATCCTTAAAAGAAATATTCTCTGCTCCCCCTTTCCTCCTTCCAATGTTAAAAAAATATGATTTGAAACCTTTTTAAGTATCTCTTCGAATGTTTCAAAAAAAATTGCTTCCCTCCGCCTTCCAATATTAAAAACAATATGATTTGTTAACATTCTATTATCCTACGATGTTCGCAAAAAAGAAAATTATCACTTTAAACATCACTTTTCCACCTAAAAAAACTATATGACTTGTGATGGTCCTCTCTCTGATGTTCAAAAAAATCTCTGCATCATATGTTTAATCAAATTCAACTGGTTTGCATCCGTTACACGTTCTGGTCGAAACTTCTAGAATCTAGACCGAGAAAAACATCAATAAAATAAACCTGTTAGTAAGATATTTAATTTATGTTTTTCTTTAGATGTAACTGAAAAAAAAATATTATCCTTAAAACAATTTTCTATTCATCGAACTCACGACTCCGTTGCCATAGGATTCATTATTTTACTTAATCAAACATGTAGGACAGAAAAAGGAGTGTATCACAATAAATTCGAAAATTACATATGTGTTTCAACCAATACACATGGTACAAAAATCTCCTAAAAAAATCATCAATTATCCATAGTTTAACCGTTCAATACGCGCGCTGAATCGGCTGGCGCTGAAATGTCCCGTGCGCTAAATGTCTGGCGCTGAATCCTGCGCTGAATCGGCGGCGCTAAACGGCGGTGCTGAAACTACTAGACTTCCTCTCGCTCACCGATTAAACCCGATCGAGGATGTGTGGAATGATAGGTTGCTCTACATAAGGCGTTTACCATAAGCAGCAACACCTTGCAGACTACTCGTCTTTTTTACATTATGCTGGAATGAGATCATAATTACCATATCATCTCTTCGATGTACATTTTGATGATAAATTTTTGTAATGTTTGTATTTTTTCTAATTGCTCTGATTTACTACGACAAACTAGTAGTATGAAATACTACTGAAACTTCAGCCTTATAACTCTTTTAAGGTGTTCAATTTTTTTGGCACACAGTTACATCTATAAATTCTTCCAGATTCTTTGTTCTGAATGGAAAAAATCTCTGATTTTGTCATTTTTATCACTGGATAAAGTGAAAGAAAAATATCAACACTATGTAATTATAATCATACAAATTAGTATATAGCATTCGTGCGAGACCAAATGTTAGTCTGATGGCCCAATATTATCGTAGGATTAATTATGTGGATTTTCTAAATAACTGCTAATATATAAAGTGTGTAGTAATATTGTGTAAAAATAACCTCTTTTCTTGTAAACTTTACTTTAATACAACAAACAAACAGATCTATTTCATATTAAAATTAAACAATGCAGATAAAAAACAATCTCACCATCGCCTTCTCTTGCTCTGCTATCAACCTCTCAAACCTAAGTTTCTACAATTTTAATATATTTCAATACTTTATTTCTAGTCTAATACAAGCACAATCCAATGCGAATGTAATTACTTTTAAAGTTGGGAGGTAATGGATAAAGATTGTTTAGCATGTTATATGCAAACATATTTATTAAGTCGTCAAGAATTCATAACTAAATAGACTTTTAATCAATTTATATATTGATAAGTTTTTATAGATTCTTAGTAAACCCGATCACCTCATGAATCTTCTAATGTCATAACGTTTGGTTAGTATTCGAAATTGTACTACAACATTAGGTGTAGTTTAAAGTAATTGTTACACATAATTTGTACAAAAACAAAATTCTTTGTTGTTGTAAACGTTATTCTGAACTTCTGTCATTAAAAACATTTTTTGCATGATATTCTATCGAATTTGTTATTTTTTCAAACTTATTTATAAACAAAGATACACCTCAAAAAATGCATAAAGAAACTTACATATGCTTAGAAACTATAATGACATTGGAAACAGTATATGTGTATGAAATGAGTAAACATATACTGATTAAAGAATACATTTTTCTGACGATAATATTTAAAAAGTTAAAGTATAGTAATTTATATAAAATAAAATGAAACAATACTAAAGCTATAAAGAGATTGTCTAGAAACTGCGCTTCACAATTCTACTAAGATATTTAATACCTATTCATAGTTTTATATAGTCAAAACTGTTGGACTGTTATAGACTGCGAACCCTATTGTCTCCATTATTTCTGTATCAGCTTGGCTGTGAGAATTTTTATTCTATGCGTTTTATTTCTATTTCATTACACTTACCAACACTTTCGTTTTGCGTGACAAACTTTACACATAACATACGTTTTTTATGATGAGTGTAAATTCACTGCTAGATACTGTGCGTCAATTCCGATATTCCAACCCACAAGGTACTATGGGTGTTATTTTGTTAATAGCATGGATTATTTCCTGATGTTTACAATGCGCATACTAACTTTCATTGCCCTGTGTTACCGCGAACTTTCACTCACGAGATGCAAACGGTGAAAAGCTAAATAGCTAAAGATACAACCTAACCGCATAGTTAACCAGCACTGCGCATTTAAGAAAACACATTACCATAGAGCAGAACTGCTGTCACCCACCGATTTCACGAATTTTAACAAATGACCATTATTTCTTAAAAATTATTAATTAATTTTTTATAAAAATATGAATGTGTTGAAAATAAAGACTAGAAATTGCTCCAAAATGTCTAATATTGCTATACGGTATTACTAGAATCCTTTTATACAAATCGCTTAATAACTAACAAACATCATTCTGGATACTATTTACGTTTATTCAAATTTGAACAAAAAATACATCTGTATGTAACTAGAATGAAAATTAAATCCCAATATTTAAGAATAATAATATAATATCTTTGCAGTTTATCAGTGTTTGAATGATGTGTGGCATATAAAATTTTGCATTAACAAAGAATTTCAATCCGAAAAAAGAAAAAACGAATAATTAATGATTTATTAATTATCCTAGAAAAATCGGTAAATAAATTTTAACAACTTAAGTGGATTCCCAAATTGATTGACTGAATTTAAAATATTATTCTTTTATTCTTTTTATTAGCTAAAACTGTTTGTTTTTATTCATAATTTACAATCTCAAAAAAAAAAAAAAAATATTGTACACCTGAAACTCTTATATTATTTTGTATAGTTCTCGAGTGAATTCAATTTTCTACAACTCGAGAAATGGCCTTGGGATTAAATATTATTACTTTGGCATCAAGACAGTGAATTAAACATTTTGTAGTAAATTATATTTCTGTAACACCCGCGTTGTGGAATAATGTAAGAGATAAGCGAGCTGCGAGTTCTGCGGATCGGCTAGATAAACATACTACACCTAACATTTAACACTCATAAACACCCATACCGATGCAAATTAATAGACGCTAACACCCCTCCCTTGCTATCAATGCTATACCTATGCATGCATGTGTCAGAGCTACCGTACGTCCGATACGCGAAATATTATAACATTATTTCGGATTTGATCGTCAACGCGAAGATCATAATTTGTATATTTGGGTATATTACGAATTCCGCAGCCCACACTCAGTATTTCGCCGAACTAATTTATACACAAACTTTTATCTGGGCATCAAAATAAGTCCGCAAAAATCGTTTTTACAAGTTCAGGCATTCATTACATCAATTAGCATAGATGTTTGTGCTCCATATACGACTCATATGCGGTTGACCCACATGCAATGCACCCCACCAATGTGTACGTCGTATTATCGAAAGGACAAATATATATATATATATTATATATAATATACATATATATGAACACATACTGGTATTGGTTGTTATTGCTGTTTACAAAATCTATATATATATATTAATATATTTACGCCCGCTAACTATTGCTTCCTTTCATAACCGGGTCTAAGTGCGGTCCCGGAAGGAAGCACGTAGTAGAAGAATTTTAGTGACGTATATTGAACCCCGGGAAAAAATGGGTAAACGCCGATCCACTTTTTACGCTGTAGCTTTTAAAATAAATTATACGATTTTTTATTCTACCACTTTTTGCTTCCTTACATTTCCTACTTTTGCTCCACT
The DNA here is from genome assembly GCA_004143645.1 of Protaetia brevitarsis. NCBI lineage: Eukaryota > Metazoa > Arthropoda > Insecta > Coleoptera > Scarabaeidae > Protaetia > Protaetia brevitarsis. The sequence continues at coordinate 596,444 of RXPK01000187.1, read as the reverse complement.
GCTTATAATTTCAACAAATTGCAACTATTTTGCGTCCCGATGTATATTTTTTTGTTACAAAGTTGTAAGTATAATGCGTCCGCCACTTGCCACTGTTGGTCGAAATAAACGTATATAGAAGCAATTATAGCATATTTAAGATAGGATCTAAATAAAATTTGTATTTTGTGTTCTTCGTAATGGACCAAAATACGAAAAAAGTATAAATACTCGCCAGTCGGAAACAATGTATGAACTTGCGTCTAATTTGATACTAACTGAATTGAAAATCAGTTTAGCACCGTTTTAAGCTTAAGACATTATTTTATATGGAACATAATATGAGTTTTAAAATAGTCCTTTATTACTCTAATTATTTTGGTTTAAAGCACATTTTATGCTTATCTAGAAAAAATATTGTACGAAGTAAATACTTGAACGATTGTCCTGTCACCAAAAGATTGAAAACAACATATACTACTTTCCTGAATATTCGCAATGGACAAACTGCCAAGAAAATATCGTCAATTACAAACTTCTTAAACAAGCATCATTCAAACTCATGTAGAGCTTTAAACCAACCAAAAGCAAAAAAAACGGTGGTGTTAACGAATACCTAAAGGTTCAACCTGTGAAAATTACACAGTTTCCTTCACAAAAGAAGAAAGCTGGGTGACGAAACCACCAACTCTTCATAACAAAAGATACAATTCAGTCAAGAATCCAAATCCTAGGATGGTTCTTGACTCGAGGCGACTTGAGCAACAATCTGCGACCAATCTATGACAAAAAATGTAATGGCAAAAGGCATTAAAACAACCTTTAGAACAATTGAAACAATATGGGATTGACATCTCGTAAGTCTTGTTAACCCAGGCCCCGATTTGGACAAAGACGATTATTAAACTTTGCAAAAACAAAGATTAGCTTGCTTGGCATCACTGAACTGCATAAATCGCTACGAAAACGATGCAAATCTGCTCCTTTTATTACATTAAAGGCGACAAGAATGAAACATATAGATTACTCTAGGAATTCACACTTAACTAAACAAAAACCTATCTTTAAAATAGCAGTATACAATACGCTCAAAATCTCCTTCGACAAACCCTTCAAGATCTATCTTGAAATGTGATGGTTGACAGCAAACCCAAACTAGATGCCCAAAGCTGATCAATAGCCTATCCGACAATCGAACCTTTCTAAGGATATTCTAAAGGTAACCTCAAAACTAACTTGAATTGCTTGGAAAGTTGAGCTACTGACTAAACTCGAATTAAACTACTTTGGCGGCGTGCTCAGCATAAGGCATACCCAGCAACTAACTGCGAACCGCCTAACAAGGACTCTTCAAAAAATCATTGATCTGACCCAGCTCTCGAATAACCTTAAATAATCCAAAAGAGAAACGGAGCTCACTAGAAACAGTAAGACAGACACACAACAATTCGATAGAGCAACCACTCTAGCATTTAGCAACAAGAGTGCTGGCTAACAACCGAAATAGAGCTTGAAAACGACCGAATCTACGAACATGATACGGCTGCCAAGAGAGTAGCCTACACAGAAATAAGCATCCTTAAGATGACTTGTATGTAGACTATCAGCAAGGAGAAAGGTAGCCCCAGCACGTTGCGTTTGAGAATGCGTGTCATTGGAATGATAGAGACGACCATGCGGAACAATCAACTTAAAAGCTGATCGCAAGAAAAGTACCCACAGTCCTCTAAGCTTAGCTATTTACTAAGCGGAATAGCACCTTCTTTATGTAAAGAAATACACTAACTACGGAAATTACAATAGGTGTTGTTATCCGGAAAGGTAGGAAATATTATATCATGCTCAAATCAATCAGTTAATTATTTGATCTACATATAGAATATCTAATTTATCTTGAAATTACGCTGTTTTAATAATAAATCTACATTATTCTTTGTATATCGACTAGTGCTGCGAATCGAAATCCTTAGTGGACCGTTTGGACCTGGCCAATCTAATCCTTAAAATCAGGAAAGTGTAAACGGAACAGTAAAAACTGTTTCAAACCCAAGCGTTTTCAAAAACCAAAAATCGCGTTTTTAAATGGAGACAGATTTATAACGTAAATTAACTTCAAAAATGCCACCCACACTCGTTTACTGAAAATCAATTTAACCGGTTTCGAATCTGGTGACCCTTTCTGACAATACTAATATTCGTTATTGTTCTAAAATTCAGTCAATATACAAAAAAAAAATCTGGTGTTTAACCTAAAATATACATCCATATCTCCGCACACGCATTACACACAAGAACTGTCAGGTCTAAATAGCATATTCAAGCAGTGATAAGTAATCGCACATACGTAGCGTTTGAAAACTTAAGCGAAGCACTCTTATCGTGGGATGACTCTATGCCATGTCATGTCCAAAAATTCAACCTTGATACCCAGAAAATATCAGATGATGATAGCTCGATGATGAGAGAGTGGAGTCGACAAAAGCCACTCCAGTCTAGACGCTGACTCAAATTGTTATACAGGACCCCTCTTCGACAGCTACGCATAAGAAGCTGAATATATGTAAAGAAGCCTAGAAGACTCTTTATCTATAGCTTCACCAGAGTTGTTGCAATCATCATGGTCAGAAATAAACCAGCCCACATAAGGCGTTAGTCCGTAAGGCTGCATCAAAAAGTGATTTGGACGTCTCAATCCCTAATGATGTACCGATCAACACTCGCTTAGGTTCCCAACCACTCGAACGTGAGGAAAATGCAGAAGCGATGATCTTTCCAGCACGCTTAAAGTCATTCGTCAGAGAATTCCTTCTTCTCCCCGTTGCTATCAAATCGCAAATTTATTTATTTATTATTTATTTATAACCAACATTTAGATATGCCTAGTGCGTCTTTCGGCGTAACATTCCCAAGGCGTGGAAGATACTAGTTTAATGTTTTATCTCCGAAACCTTGAAAGGACTCAAGACTACTATCCGAAACCATTCAGACCGATAGTGGCCACATCTTTATACTGAAGACTATGAAAAATAACGATGTGCGAAACATACACAAGGAGCAACTTGTTAGATATTTCTCTTGCATCTTCTGCAATACGTACAAAGGACTCGAACAGAATATGGAACGCAAGGTGTACGCGCATGACCATTGTCATGATAGCTAGAGGGAAAGTTCCCAGGGCTGTGGCGGGCAATCATGTCGTAATTCGCACTGCGAGAATGGTGGTGGAATGTGCCTTTCACAAGAAACTCTCAGGCTATCCACAAAAAACAAAGTTGTGCCTTTACCAACATGAGGAAACTCAAGACCTAGCGGCGTTAGATGTTTGAGCAGGGTTACCATTAACCAAGGAAAATAAAAGATTCTCGTTTACCCTCGAAGATGCGAAACTAAGCGCGGAAAAACCATTAATCAAANTTTACTGCAAATACCAATTATTAGTGGCGCAACAGCGCAAATTTAGTGGCCTTAAAAGTCAACCTACATTTAATCAGTTTCGAACTGAACAAAATTTGTAGGTCTAAATGACTAATTAGCAAAATCTTCGCAAATATTAAGATTAATAACTTATACTTCATTCAATACATTTCCACTATCTAAGTAATATACGCGTTGGCGTTTTACACACAGTTACACCGAGGCATGAGAGCTTTGAAAAGCGAAACACGTGTCTGTCCTAGTGGTAATTGGTATACATTTTCTGCAGTTTACTGCTAATTCCCAATTATTAGGCGCAACAGCGCAAATTAGTGGCTTAAAAGTCAACCTACAATTAAATAGTTTCGAATGAAACAAAATTGTAGGTCTAAAATTGACTAAATTAGCAAAATCTTCGCAAATATTAAGAGTTTAATAACTTAATACTTCTCATTCAATACTTTTCCACTATCTAAGTTATATATACGCGTTTGGCGTTTACACACAGTTACCACCGAGGGCACTGAGAGCTTTGGAAAAAGCGAAACACGTGTCTGTCCATAGTTGTAATTGTGTGATACATTTTTCTGCAGTTTTACTGCTAATTACCCTATATATATATTTACATCCCGCTAACTATTTTGCTTCCTTCTCAAACGCCGGTTCGTTAGTGCGTCCCGGGAAAGGAGCGTAGTTAGAAGAATTTTAGTGACGTATATTGAACCGCGGGAAAAAAATGGGTAACCCGATCACTTTTTATTGCTGTAGCTTTAAAATGAAATTATAACGATTTTTTATTCTACGCACTTTTTTTGCTTCCTTACTTTACCTATCTATTTTGCGTCCACTGCGTATATTTTCAGACAAAATGCTAACTATTTTGCGTCCGATGTAATTTTTTTTTATAAAGTTGTAAGTATAATGCGTCCGCCACGTTGCCACATGTGGTCGAAATAAACGTATATAGGAAGCAATATAGCATGTTTAAGGAGTAATATAGAATCAATGATAAATTGTATTTTTGTGTTCTTTCGTGATGGACGCAAAATAGTCGACATAAAGTATATATCGCCAGTCGAGTAACAATGTATGAACTTTGGTCTAATTTGATAGCTAACTGAATTGAAAATCAGGTTAGCACCGTTTTTTAAAGCTTAAGAATATATTTATATGTGTAAGCTGATAGAAACATATATGAGTGTTAAAAAAATAGTCTTATTTATTACTTATTACTAATTATTATGGTTTTAAGCACAACTTTGCTTATCTGGAAAAAATATTGGTACGAAGTAAATACCTTGACACTGATTTTCCTGTGAACCAAAGTATTGAAACAACATATACGTACTTTCCTGGAAGTATTTCGCAATTGGAAGAACTGCAAGAAAATATCGTCATTACAAACTTCTTACAAGCATTATTTCAGAACTCATAGTAGAGGGCTTTGAAACCAACAAAAGGGTGGTGTGTAAAGGAATACCTAAAGGTTCAACCTGTGAAAATTTACACTAGTTTCCTCACAAAAAGAGAAAGCTGGGTACCTAAAGCCACCAACTCTTCATAACGAAAAGATACAATTCAGTCAAGAATCAAATCCTTAGGACTGTGTCTTGACTCGAGGCTAACTTGGAATCAACATCTTGACCATTATGACAAATTAAAGGCATTAATGACTACCTTTAGAACAATTCGAAAACAATTATGGGATAGACATCTCGTAAGTCTTTTGTTACCCATGGCTCCTGATTTGGTGGACAAAGACGATTATTAAACTCGCAAAGAGACGAAGATTAGCTTGGTGTGCATCACTGGAGCTGCATAAATCTGTTGCGAAAACGATGTCAAATCTGCTCCTTTTGTTTACATTAAAGGGGCGGCAAGAATGGAAACATATAGATACTCCTAGGAATGTCAGATTAACTAAACATAACCGTATCTTTAAAATAGGCAGTGAATACAATGACCGCTCAAAATCTCCTTCGACAAACCCTTCAAGAATATCTTGAAAGGTGATGGTTGGACAGCAAAACCCAAACTGTATGCAAAGCTGATCAATATTCCTATCCGACAATCGAACCGCTCTAAAGGAGTATTCTATCAGGTAACCTCAAAACTAACTTGGAATTGCTTGGTAAATGTTGAGCTACTGACTAAACTCAATAAAGCTACTTTGGTGTGAGTGCCCGGGGTAAGGCACATACCATGAACGAACTTGCGAAACGCTAACAAGGACTCTTCAATAAAATTCATTGGATCTGACCCAGCTCTCGAGATAACTTAAACAATCAAATGAGACACCAGGTTCACTGAAACAGCCTAAGGACAGACACCAATCAATCGGCATGATGAGGCAACCATCTAGGCATTTAGCAACAGATGTGCTGGCTAACAACCGAATAGAGCTTGGAACGGTACCGAATCTATGAAACATGATACGGCTGCCTAAGATTAGTACCCACATAGAATAAGCGTCTTTAAAGATGGACCTGTATGTAGACTATGCAACAAGGAGGAGAAGGTAGCCCACCACGTGTTGAGAATGCGTTTCATTGGAATGGCAGAGACTGCCATTGCGGAAGCAATCAACTTAAAAGCTGATCTGTCAGAAAAGTACCACACAGGCTGCTAGGCCTAATTAGGGAATTGCACCTCTTTATGTAAAGAAATACATTAACTACGGAATAATACAACAGGTGGTGTTATTAGATAAGGATAGGAAAATGATTTATATTCAGTGCTCAAATCAATCAGTTAATCTATTTGATCTACATATAGTAATAGTGCTGATTTATCTGAAATTTACGCTTGTTTTATTTAAATCTTTACATTATTCTTTGTATATCTACTAGTGCTGCGAATCAAAATCCGTTTTATGTGAAACCGGTTTGGACGTGTGCAATTAATCGCTTAAAATCAGAACGTGTAACCGGAAAACCAGTAAACTGGTTTCGAAACCAATACCGGTTTTCAAAACCAAATCGGTTTTTAAAATGGGAAGACAGGTATTTATAACGTAATTAACTTCAAAAATGCACACATTTTTTTTTGACTCCAGGTGTAAAATCGTGTTTTTTACTGAAAATCGATTAACCCGGTTTTCGATATCTGGTGATTTCTGCAATACTAATATCTATCGTTCTTAAATTCATCAATATACAAAAAAAATCTGTTTTAGCCAAAATTGTACATCCATATCATCCGCTATCTATTTACACACAAGGGAACTGCCAGGTCTATAGTATATAGCATTTCAAGCAGTGATAAGTAAATCGACACACGTTAACTATTGAATAACTTAAGGAGTCACTCTTTGTGGATGCTATGCCATGTCATGTTTCAAAAAATTCAACCTTGATAGAAATATCAGATTTATAATACGAGATAAGAAGGATCGAAAAGGCACTCCAGTGAGAGCGGACTCGAAATAGTATACAGACGCCTCTGAACAGGCTTACGGCATAGGACTGGAATATATGTAAAGAAGCGTAGAAAGACTCTTACGGAAGCTTCACCAGAGATACAACGGTATAGTTAGGCGGAGGTTGTTTGCAATTCATCATTGTGTCAGAGAAATAGAACCAGCCCGCACTTAAGACGTTAGTTCCGTAAGTGCTGAGTCAAAGTTGATTTGGGACTGTGCAAGCGCCCTAAATGAGGTGGGTACCCGATCAACATCGGCTTAGGTTCCCAACCACTCGAACGTGAGGAAAACGAGAGAGCGGATGATCTTTCCAGGCAGAGCTTGTCAAGGTCATTCGTCAGAATTGGTCCTTCTGTTGGCATTATCAAATCGCAAATTTATTTATTTATTTATTTATGACCAACATTTAGAGGTAGCCACGCTTTTGGCTACATTCCCAAGGCTTGGAGAGATACTAGTGTTATGTTCATTCCGAAACCTGGAAAGGACACATACTACCATTCTGAAATCATTCAGACCAATTAATCTCACATCTTTTATACTGAAAGACTATGGAAAAAATTATACATCTAAACATTACAGAAGGAGCACTTGTTAGATATTCTCTGCATCTTCTGCAATGGAGCATTACCAAAGGACTCGAAAGGAATATGGACGCAGGTGTACGCTGATGACATTGTCATGATAGCTAGAGGGAAGTTCCCAGGCGTGGTGGCGGGCATCATGCGTTAATGCACTGCGAATGGTGGTGGAATAGTGTCTTTCACAAGGACTCTCAGTTAATCCACAAAAAACAAAGTTGGTTGCCTTTACCAACATGAGGAAACTCAATGACCTAGGCGGCGTTTAGATTGTTTGAGCAGGGGTTACAATTAACCAAGGAAGTAAAGTATCTCGGTGTTACCCTCAATGCGAAACTAAGCTGGAAAAACCATTTAATCAAAACACGGCCAGGGCTATGCCAACTATTTTGGCACATGCCAGGAAAGTTGCTGGCAAAACCTGGGGATTTAAAGCCGATGGTGATGCATTGGCTATATACTGCCGTGATAAGACCAGCGATAACATACGAGGCAGTAGTCTGGCTGGAGGAGGACAGAAGTGTCCTCCGCAGTGAAACTGCTAACCGCTGTCCAGAGGCAGGCATTGCTGGGAATCACTGGTGCAATTAACAGCACAGAGACCGCCTCTTTGGGAGATCATTGTAGGCCTGCCCCGCTGCAGCTTTATGTGAGAGCGGAGGCAATGAATGCGATCTTTAGACTGAAAGCCAACAACTTTGTTGGCATCCCAACTTCGGGTGGGAGGGCACACTTGCTGGACGCGCCACTGCTGACAAATGCTCACAAACAGCATGGCACCCCAAATTATCTTCACTGGAAGGTGAAAATCTCATACCGAACAGAGACCAGGGCGCAGCCAGGGCACAGGAGCCGTATCTGGCCCAGTCCTAATCAAAGGATACCATAAGCCTGGGAAAACATACGACGGTCTTTCAGGCAGAGGTATTCCCCTTTGCAGCCTGTGCAGAAATGATTGCAAAAGGCGCTACATGAGAAAAAAATTAATATAAGACTGAGAGCCAGGACAGCCAGGCTGTCATTAGGCAGTCTCGAACCCCGTAACTAGGTCAAAACTAGTTAGAGTTAGCAAACAATCCTTCAATGCACTGGCACGAGACTACACGGTGTTTCTGATTGGGGTGCGGGATATGATATATAAAGGGCAATGTAAAAGCCGACGAACTAGCCAAGGAGGGCTCTAGAGACTCTTCATGGGTCCAGAGCCCGTATGTGAAATTACTTAAGCATTCCGCAAGAAGGGAGATCTGAACCTGGTTGGATAAAGAAAATACAAAGAAATGAAGTCGTCCGAAGGTCAACTTTATACCAAAGCGCTGATAGGGAATGGGCATGTTAGTTTCTTTGATAACCTACTCAGGCGCAATAAGGAAGAAGTAAAAACATTACTGGGTTGGTAACTGAACACTGTCCCTGAAAAAAGCATCTATCAACACAGACCGGGTAAGCAACCGTGGTGTAGAAGATGCGAACTACAGAAGAAACGAGTTTACAAGTAATCTGCACATGTGAGGAACTAAGGTACTCAGCAGAAATATGTCGGAGAGATGTATGGAGCCCTCGAGATTCTCAAATCCCACTGGCAAGATACTGGCGTTATCAGAGAACACCAAGCTGCTCGAGTGGAAATAAGAGAATTAAAGGAATGGTACAAATGAGCACCTAGCTCAAGTGCCCGGACATTAAGTGCCCACCCTAACTTTAATGAGAATGAATGAATGGATATGACCAACATGATACACTACAGGATCACATATATGTACATAAAACAGCATATTAAAAAAACAATTGAGATATATAAGCAATAACAAATGTCCTCTCATCTAAGCTACAGACTAAAAGCTATGAACTAGACGCATGATGAGTCCAGAGAATAGTGGAAAAAGTGAGCAGAGAAAGACAGGCAAAGTATTTCTAAGGAACAAGGTGTGAATTTACTAGAGACATACTGAGTAAGACAAGGAAGACTGTCAAAATTGTAGTAGGTCTGCTGATGGTCATGTCAAACTAAACGGGCATATGTACAACATTGGCCTGGCAGATGATGCTATTTGCATATTTGTCAGGAGGAGGGAAAAACACCAGTAGACCTAATTGAGACGGCAAAATTAGAGTGCGTCTCCTAGAAAAAAAGGTGACCGCATAGATCCGAAAAGGTGGGCTGAAGCTTGTCGTCGGCCACCTTAACCCTAACCCAACTTAACCTATGTGTCGGTTGAGGTCGATGCCAAGAAACACTTTATTATTGTTTAATTGATATAACGACAAATGTAAATAGCAAAGGTAAAAAAGTGTGTGCTTTAATGAAGAAGCATTCTCAGAGTTTAGTATCATCCCAGAAATCAGATACCAAGCTAAATGCAAGTTTTTGAATATTTGAACTGAAAATCTATTTTAAATGTTGATTACTCTACTTATTGGATAAGCAAGACCATGACATGTTTTATTTTGGTGGAGGCGCCAGGTATACTTCAAGCTTTGTAGTTCTTCCGTACTGTTACTTCTGATATACCATACCATAATCAATTGAGAAAATTGTAAACAAAGTATGGCCGATTTCACTTTCCCTTTTGGCAAAGTGTTCTGAGATTGAAGTTGTGTTTTTGATTCTAATTGATCTGTTATGTGGTCTGTACATAGCCGAGACTTTAGTGCAAGTTAAATCTGTCATAGATACCATTTCTGGAATTTGTTTACTGTAACTTAAAGATAGTCGTTGTGACTAAATTGGATTTTGTAATTTTTAAGTTCTAACAAAAAAAAAACAATAATGGCAGATATCCATGACATTCTATTGAACTAAAATAAAGTAATGGGAGAAACCTAACTGAAAAATTATGTAGAGGTATTAAAAAAAGTAATACTGGAAGAGAAACGGTAATATACGTTAAATAATTATAAATTTCTGTAAATATTACATTTTGTAATGAAAACATCTATAAAAAAAGTCACGGGCACCTCTTACTAAACCAACACTTTTCAAATGCTTCACAATGTATTCATTAGTCAAGAAAAGAAACACTTCTAACATTTTTTTAAATTGTGTCATACATATGCCTACTGATTTACAATCCACTACCTCATCGGTTCTTCTATATGTGTGCGACGTTGCCAAGTAGAAGGACGCAAAATAATGCGCGGTATGTAATAAAAATATACGGCATGTGTATATTATTTTGGCTCTATCGGCATTTCTGTGAACTAAATTATACATGAATTTTACATATGACGCACTATTTGCTTCCACCTATTTCCATCTTAGGTACTAAACGGGTTGGAATAAAAATATAGAAAAAAACCTGGCAATGGTGGTGGCATGACCAACGGCCCGTACGGACAATTTTTTTTTCTTAGCGGTTTATTCGATTAAATAAGGCGGAACTATTTTGCGTCCCGGTATACGGACGCATAATAGTCGAGGACGCAAAATGTAATGTAAAATGGCAATGCATGGACGCAAAATAGTGCGTGGGATAAATATATATATATTATATATATATATATATATATATATATATATATGATATATATATATGCGATGTTAGGGTCCCTGAAAGGTCAGTCCTAAACATCCGAGTAAGTACATGGTTTATCTTTCTTTGATGCCATTTTGCTTATTTCATTTTCATTTAATATGTTGTTTCGTTAATTTGAAATTTAATCATCTTTCAAGAACTTATTAAATAATTGCTGTTGTTTTTATTTGTGTACATATGTCAGATGTAAGATCAGTATTGTAATTGTTTTAGAAGAAATTGTTTTTTTAGTTTAAAGAGTTTAATTTTCCGTTTCTTAGTTTTCAAATTAGTTTTTTTTAGTTAATCACCTCGGTTTAGGTGAAAAGAAGCATTGTGCTTGTGTTTAAATTTCAATTTTAAATACACTTGTTTGTCCACGTTTAAATTAATTTTGAAACCACGTGGATTTTTTGTGAAATAGGATTTTCTTCTAGAACAAATTTACCTTTTGTTTGTTTATAGGATTTGCATCGTCCTTTTTAATTGTAGAGTCTAATGCAGTTTTTGTTTTTGGCCAGAATCTCAAATTCATGGTTTTGTTTCTGCATAATTGTAATTAAATGTTTTTTTTCTTTTTTTTTTAAATAAATTTAATGATTGTTAACGTCATTTAAAGTTTCTATTCTTTTATTTTTGATTCAACTTTTTCAGTTTTAATAATTGAAGATAGTCAATTTACTTACGCCCACATTTTACTTTTCAAGATTAGTTTAATTGCGAAAGTGACCCTGAAAGTAGATATTCTTTTGCGCCCTTTTAAAATTTTATCCGCTGAGCTAGCAAATTTAAATTTTCATTTTTTTTTTCTTTTCATTTTGCATTTATGCTGGTATCATCAGTACACAGTTAAAGTGATGACCAAGATTTTTATTGATTACCTTTAAATAACGCCAAAATTGGTTTCTCGTATGATGACAAGACAATAAAGCACAAATTAAGACAAAATTCATCTCTTGAACGCAATAACGAATTACCGGTAATAATTACGTAGCACTTTTGTATTTAACATTATCCAGTGGTGTTGTAATCAATTTCAATTATAACTCTCCATCCATTTCTTTTATGTCAAGATACCGTAAGATCAAGGTCAATCTTTACCGACAACGATCGCATTTCGAACCGCCAAATCGAAGCCACTCTGTTTTGATAATCCTTCCGCGTTAGGATTTCATTACGTCCGAGAATTTTAGAAAAAGGAATTATTTATTATACTACCTATCTTTGAAAAGGTACGGTCAGTGACGTGCATAAATTCAATTCTCAACTAGGTTGAAGAACGCCTCTTCGCTTCGCAGATACACACGACGAAAGTTTCTTTTAATTCTTGTTCCGGTCCGATGGTTCTTTTTATACCAACATGATTTATTATAATACTAGCAAAGGGAAAGAAAAAAAAGTGGCCGCGAATCGCAAACCAAGTTTGCGTCATGTCTTTTTATCCTTTAATATTTATAAAGCCTGCAGTAATTGAAAATTAAAGCATTTCGTTTTTCGTTGATACGCAACAAGCATCATCGCGTCATGGAGACGCGTCACAAAAAATATTAATTTACTACTACGGTTATAATCTGGAAGTAAAATATGCTCTCGAAATACATCGTGATTTTTTTAGGGTTTAATCCGTAAAACGATCCTCGCACACAATACCAAAGTGATTACTATAAAAATTCAATAGTGTACGGTGGCATTTCACCAACTGCTATAAATTGTTAAATATGGTCGGCGCGAGTGAGTAGAAATTGAAATTCTGTATTATACCGATTATACCGTATCCAATTCAACACCACAGAAAATAACCTCTTATTATGCCATTTATGTGAGAATTATTATATCTGGAGTGAATGCTCACAATAAATATAATTTTCATGCTATCTACCATAAGTATATACTTTGTAGTATATAAAATCAGTAATGTGAAAATCAAGTAAAATAACGTCAATGCATTGACGCTTTAGTATATTAAACTGCAAGTAGATTGGAGGGCAAATTTTAGATATGCATAGAAAGACAACTGCTTAACTTATTGCAGTAACTATACTAGATCCACTCATAACGAGTGGGGTTTTGGCAATCCACCTGAGATAGGGACTCGTAGACCCTTGATAGGATTACTTGAACTCGATACTTAAAAAAAGACTCAATAAAACCTAACCCTGAAATCGTATATTAAAACACAAGTTTCATAAAGCGTACTTTTGTCGCACGAGACCAAGTTTGGAAAACTCGGTCTCGTGCGACAAACGCCTTTATGAAATGAGGTTTTTATACTATTTTTTTTCTATTTCGGTGTAATTATCATTTATCATCAGCTTTTTTTTTTTATTTATTGGGTTGAATTTCAGTTTGACATTTGATTTGAAGTTTTGTATTTGAATTTGAAATTGTAATTACACTTCATAACTTTAATAAGTATTTGCCAAATATTTTATAAATATGGAAAATGATCAATGTACTCTCCCAGAAATACGCGAAGTAGCGCAAAGGGCAAATGACAAATGCATTCTTCAGAAATCGAAGCACGTGTGAAAAGGAGTGCCACAAATTTAATAATTGGTGTGAGAAAAATAATAATAATAATAATAGGCATTTTATTATCCAACAGGCAACGCCCAGTTACAGGATAATATATACAATAAAGGTATACACAATACATAAGAAAACATAATAATATTAATTGTATGAAATTAAAGTAAAATAATAATAAAAAAATCAAATCAAGTTAAGAAAAATCAAATCGTATTAAATAAATCCTCTTCATGCCTATTAGTCACCTTCGAAAGCATGTAAGTTGGCGCCCGTCTCATGATGTCTGTCTTCGCAAAAGGAACAAAAAAAGTGCTGTTATGTCTTGAGCTCAACTTGGTACAGAAAAATTCATACGTTGAAGAATGTAGGGGCAATCTATATTATTGTTAAGTCATTTTTGGAGAAATTTCTTGTAGATCCATCCTTCTCACGCTTAACGCCAACATGCCATGTTTTTGCAGCAATTCGTTCTGAGGGACACCTCTTTCAGGATAGATTCCATCAGTTTTATATGACAAAAATTTAAGAAATCTGTGTTGGATAGTATCTAAGTATAAAGAGTCACACGCATACAATGGGTTCCAAATCAAAGCAGCATATTCAAGCTTACTCATAACATAGGCATATTACAATGTCTTTAAAGTGTTTGGAGATATGTATGATAAAACCAAGAGATTTTATGGCCGCAGAACATATGTCAATGATATGGAATCTCAAGGTAAAGGTAGTATCAAAAAGTACACCAAGATCCCTATATTCAGATTTGCGAATTAAAGTGTTACCCTTGATGCTATAAGTCGATAAGTATGGGAAGGATGAACGAGTCTAGGTGAGTGCGCAACATTTTTCAACATTTAATTTAAGTTTGAAGTTATCACACCAATCAACTATTGTGTCCAGTGCATGCTGCACTCGACATGCATCATCAATAGAAGAAATTTCCGAGAATATTTTAATGTCATCAGCATAAGCAAGTATAGGAAGATCAATTTGCGAAAGCAGATCATTGATGAAAAGCACGAATATCAGGGGGCCTAAATTCCAGCCTTGCGGTACACCAGAGGTAAGAATAAAACTATTAGAGCTGTATCCGTTACACGTAACATAACATTTAGATACGATCTAAGTAAACGAACAGCAGATGGAACAAAACCCAAGTAACTCAATCTAAGGAGTAGGATGTTATGATTGATCAAGTCAAAAGCCTTAGTCAGATCGCCGTAAATCACGTCCACCTGTCCGCGTGTTGATAAGGGGAAATGCAATGGCAAGTGCAACTATAAATACGATCATACAGCGCCTTCACATAAAGTTTCGCAAAATTTGATGTAATAGAAATAGGTCGATAATTAGTAAGAAGTTCCCGATTACCCGTTTTATGCACTGCAACAATTCTCGCAGTTAACATCTCCTATTCTCCGTTATTAAGAAAAAGGAATCTTCTCTTGGTGATAGGCATTCATTGTACTAAGGAAAACATACTATGTATTCACCAAATTTCGCTACAGTAATTTGACAGTTTCAATCGCCACCAATTGACGCTCGTTGTTTAGTAAACAGCATCAACAACGTCAAAATTACAAAACTTGTTTTAGATATCGATGTTGGCAGCTCTCAACAGATATTCGCTTTCGACACAGATTCTGAATTAGTCAATTCATATTTTGTTGATATCGAAGGAATCGATTCAATCCGAATCGATTTGCGAATGGACTGAAGTTCTGAATCCCTATGCATATAACAGAAAATGTTGTTATAGCGTACTTCGAAGTGATACGACAAACCAAAAAGTCTCCTCCACAATGGTGTAGTTAGTCAATGCTGCGCACCATGTTAAATGTCCGAAGAAATGTGTACATATCCAAATTTGTAAAACTAATAGCACTGTTCATGCGATCTTCCCAAGGTTATTAATCTAAAAAGTCAATAATTTTAGAAATGGGTCATATAAATACATTTGTAAATGATGCACTTGACGATCAATTTCTTTTAATGAAAGGATGTTTTTCTACCAGACAATCATATAGTTTACAACAATTTAGAAGTTTAGATTGTGTTAATTATGGATTACTGTGGGGCATGTAGAAGGGAAGAATTAACTTTGATATTAAAAGATCATCTCGCATATAAAAGGGACACAATTCTTGTATCAATACCTAAAATAAAAAAATATTTAGCACCGGGCGTAAATAGACAATAGAAATTAAGAACTAATAAACAATAATAATACCTCTCTTATAATGAACTGTCAATTTGACGTTGACACTTGCTACAAAGTTCTATCTGGTTATGTTAATATGTGATGTAGGGATGTAGATTATCCCTCTATCGCCGAACAGATGCGGTAGGAACGCCGCATTGACGTCAAGATTCAAACATCCGAGTCACAGTGTATAAAATTTACTAGTCTGTCAGTTTCTGACATTTGTAGAGAATACACCTAACCTTCAATATATTTGAGATTTTTTCAAAAATACAGGATCCAGCAGGGAGGTATGGTGATTTTAAAACGTGCGGCATTCGCGATGGAGTTGACCAATTGTTTTTAGAATGATTAATATTTATTTGTCAAAAGTCGCTATTTAAATTTAATTCAAGATCTGTGGCAAATTGACTTCGTAACATGATTTAGGTTCGCAGAAAGGATGTTAGCATAGATAAATATAGATGGCTTTCTTCTGTACAAAACTTCAGTAATTTAAACGATCTTAGTGAAGACAGGTACAAATACAGCGCTGGCGCGGATGGAAGATAAACTAACTGAAAGCGCGCGTAATTTAAACCGCTGATCTACAGTTGATATTGTCAATACTACAGTTAAATACTGTAACAACTAAAAAATTACAGATTTCGAATTGCGTACAATCTAAATACATATTATTTAAAATCAATAAGTGTATGCAATTCATCTGTAATTTTTAGAGTTGTTGCAGTATTGATACATAATATAAATATATATAACTTATGTCGACATTTGAGCTATTAATGAGTTAATTGCTTAGTGGTGTGAATTCCGAGATTATTAAGAACAATTTTAAATTTAATAATAATAACAATAATAATAATAATAGAACTTTATTTTCATCATTACATGTATGAAAACAGTCACAAAAAAGAAAAATAGCAAACATTGTAAAAGACAATAGGGAAAGAAAAATATACATAAAATACAACTGTTGACATACAGTCTTGCATTAATTATTACATAGCATTTAAAATTACACCTGTAACTAATAATTAAAGAATCGAACAGAAAAATAATTTAAAATGGGATCTTAATACTTCTTGCTAGTTATGACAACAAATATAACTATATTAAAAAAACAATTCTCATGTTTAGATTAGATTAGATTAGGATTGGGGTGGCCTATCGACCTGTTTCACCGCGACCTTTTCAGATCTATTGTGATCCCCATTTTTCCTAGAGGACGCTCTCTAATTTTGCCCTCTTAATTAGGCCTATCATCTTTGAGAGCGGCTTCTTTATGTAGCTACTGGCTGTGGGGTTCTCCTCCCCCATTACTAGAAACCTTGTCTTCGCCAGGCCTTCACATGACTTGGTGTTTCTTCCTCCTCTTGGCAGTATCTGCAGGTTGCATCGTTTACCAGGCCTATGTTGTACATATGCCTATTCAGTCTACAGTGACCAGTCAGCAGACCTACGATCATTTTGACAGTCTTCCTGTCTTTATTCAGTAGATCTCTCGTGAATTCAGGCCTTTGCTCCTTTAGGAACTCTTTTGCCTGCCTTTGCCCCGGTGATTTTTGCCACCACTCTCTGGACTGATTATGTATCCATTCATTGATGGATTTTTTGATTTGCGATTTGGTAATGCCGAAAGAGGGGTCGGCTCCAACGAATGGCCTTGACGAACCTCGCCTGGCCAGCTCGTCCGCCGCCTCATTTCCTCTCACGCCCGAGTGGCTAGGGACCCAGGCTAGGGTTACTTTCCTTTGGGTGCCCACCTCATTTAGGGCGCTTACACAGTCCCAAATCAGCTTAGAGTCCACGCTTGTAGAGCTAATCGCTTTAAGTGTGGACTGACTGTCAGAGAAGATAGCGACGCTTTTACCTGGTTCGGTACATCTTTCTATCTCTCGGACACAGTGATGGATTGCGGCAACCTCAGCTTGGAACACAGTCGTGTCTTTGCTGAAGCTTACCGAAAGAGCCTTTTTAGGCTTCTTAGCGTATATTTCCGCTCCAACGCCGTAGTCCGTTTTAGAGCCGTCAGTATACCAGCTTGAGTCCGCCCTTACCAGAGTACCTGCTTCCCAGTCCTTCTTTTCTGGTATTATAACCTGATATTTTCTATCTAGGTTAAATGTTTGAACCATGGCATCACATGGCATTCCTAAAAGGAGTGCCTCCTTGAGTTCGTCTAACAGTTTTTTATAATCAGCCCCGTGCGATTTACTTATCGGTACTTGATTATGTAAAAGTCGGTGTACTGTGGACCTTGCGGCTCCTTGTACAAAAATATGTATTGGTGGCAGGATTCTCATGTTAAAATTACCTGCAAGTAATTTATAATGATCCAATTTCATAAAAGAATTTTCCTGCGTGGGCGCTATTGTAAAACCTAAAAATTTTAAGTTATATTGCCTTTCCTCCTGATAGAAGTGCTCTTCACTCACCTGGCAAATTTACAGTTGGTAAACTACGTTCCTTTAAGCCAGACTTGCTATAATATTTTGGGTCGATTTTACAAGCTTCATGGAAATGCAAATGGCAAACTCGATATTTCTTTGTGAACTTCTTGAGGTGGTAATATCTTTAGTTTAGCCTTGCCAATCCTCTTAATTCATTCATTATATACCTTGAAATTGCAACATATGTGAAAAAATATATCCAACTGAGAAAGTAGAAAGGAAACTCACCAATTCATCGGTATATGGAAATCGATGAAGTTTTTCTTCTTTGGATGTATTCCTACATCCAGAAACACAACACTGTAGAACCATTTTCTATAATCAATTTTTAATTCTGTAATTAATGCATCACTTTGGTAACAAAAAATATGTACTTACGAAAAATAATAAACTTCCAAAATCGTATAATGCACTTCCACAGATTCTACACCTAAAATTTATGATTCATTTGTATAGTTTAAGAATACCCTTCAATTATATTCATTCACTTACAAAAACTTAAAAATACAATTGTTCCAAAAAAAAAAACGCAAACTGCTGTTTTTCTGCTCTAAAATATCACAATAAACATAACCACAACCGTTAAAATAACAAAAGAATACAAAATGGCAATTGGCAAAGGCTAATGACGCATACTAGGCAGACGCGCCCTCTAACATATCCTGTAAATAAATGTAAATATGCATATTTAAAAAAAGTTTGAAATTTCGCGGTAGCGATTTGGCGGCATTTATATCAGCGCTTTGCGGGTGGAAGATACACTACTACAATATTTGACCTTGGGTATTAAGATGGATCCCCCTGAATATTAGAATTGTTGAGAGATGATCTTGTTGTGATTATGAGTGACAAAGCCCACTTTCATTTATCGGTAAACAAACAGATTTTTTGATACTTGTCATTCGATAACTCACATGCCTTCTTTGGACTGTTGAGACTAGTTGAGAAGACGACCCATTAACTTCCACACAGTTTGATTTTCAACAAGATTGGTACGTACTCTTGCAACTCTTTCCAACACCATAATGCGAAAATTCAAACGATTCCCACTGTCATGTTGGAATAGACTATGGACAATTTTACCAGTCGTCTACAAGAATGCATCGAGAAAAATTGATACCACCTGAGTGATGTAATTTTTCGCAGCTGATTATTTCATTATTCAAAAGCCAATGTACCAGTAATGTTTTAAAATAATAAATTTTCAAATGTAGTCGAAAATAACTATGATATTCTTTTCAAGAACACCATACCTTCCTGCCGGAGCTATTTTCTCATATGATGAAAGACACATAAGTATGTATAGTTTACTGTATAAAATGAGATTAATAACTCATAGATTTCAAAATAATTAAATACCACACTTTGGTAAGGTACTTCATTTAAACAAATATTAAATTTTGAAGTTGTTGTTTGTTATAAGGAAGCATCAGAAAAGAAATTTAAAATCGCTTTGATTTAACCAAGCCAAGTACTTTATATTTAGTCTTCTTGAGGACTACATAATATAATAAAATTCATATTTAACAAATTATAGTATAAAGTACTTCTTAAAAAAATCTTAAAAATCTATGACGAGTTATAAAGTAAAATGATGAAACACGTGGGCAAATGTATGTAAGATTTCGATAGTTAATTAAAAACAAAATGATTCAATTTGGACAAGAAAACTGGAGGGTTGAAATATTAAAATGCATGGTTAAATTAAAATAAAATATAACAATTCATTCTTAAGTCACAGTAATTACAAAGCACGTACACATTAATATAGTTTATTATATACATATTGCAATTTCATTAAAAGCTATTGAAATATCAAAACTTAATAATCCAGTTTGTTATAAAAAGAATATCTCAAACAAAACATATTATCCTTTATTGGTCTTCAAATTAGTAATCATAGTCTTCAGAAGATGAGGTGGATGATGAATCACTACCACTGGTAATTATAAATGGTTCTACGAAAAGTTCTATTAAATTGTCCAATTCTCACATTTTTTTCTCTATTCCAATAACGTGTTGGATGGTATTTCTCCAATTTTCACTAGAAATGTTAATGATACTTTGCTCCAATAATTCCTTCACATGTGTTCATTTAAAGGTTGTATTCTGTCTGGCAACATATCCCTTGACATGAGCCCAAATTAGATATTTCGCGTCGAAATCGTCATGGGACGCACTGCACACATAAAAAAAGAATATTTTTCATATCAAAATTTTGAATATCAATTCTTAAAAGTTGAAAAGCGATCACTAAAAATTTAGGCAGACAAATAAAAATCCAATTCCAGTATTATTAACTGTATACTGTATAGCACTTTAGCTGTATATTGTGCGTTGGCACAAACTTAGTTATCAAGGGAAAGGTAATAGAATAAGGGAAATGATAAAATATGTCCTAACCCTCGCACCTTGATGTGGAAAATCTTCACTCTAGTAATCAACCGTTATCGGGTACGGCGACGACTACGGCAGTCTTAGAACCGATACTGTTTCCTTTTGGTCTGTTATCGCCCTATAACACGCACAATGTAGCACAATTCAATTTATGTCAGGATAAAGTGGCATTCATATTTCCGCAATTTCTCAAGTGTTCGGGATTTCGCAGTCCGGGACTCCGGGGTGAGAGATAGACAGATAGATAGATGCATTGCTTCTCCGTTCGCGAAGCTCCCTACAGGCTGAGCGTATGTGTGTGCTTATGTGCTAGCTAACCGCGCGGGCGCGCGCGCGCCTCTCTCTGATTTATGTGTGGGCTTCACCTCGTACGTTTCTAACGCGTGACTTGATAAATGTGCTTCGCATCGGACGGGTATCGGAGTAGTTCCGGAACAGTTTAGGTGTTCTCGTTTCTCAATTCCTCTATTTTCGTCTATTTATCCAGAGTCGAATTAAAACTACGGCAGGATGGATGAAAGCATGGTTCCTGGAAGCAAAAGATTTGATTTTATTCCAACGCTTACATAGGTATACTATTCGAAATCGAAACACAAAATCTGTAATTTTAAAGAAACCCAACTCAATTTTTTGCTCTTTGCTCTCATAGGGTTCGGGGACAGCTAAACATCTGCAAAATGTGAATTTAATAGAAATAGTATAAACATGCCTTTGAGTTACGTAAAAGTTATTTTAATTATTTCCTCTAAATGTATTTGTATAGTTTCTACTGAACGTTTGTTTCACGTTTCTTTCGTTTCGTTAATTGCATGCTATGTTATAAATTACTAAACAACAGCTTCATATGAATGTAGTTTAGTTAGGAAGCCGTACAGAGCGGCGCTGAGTACCTGCGTTAAATCTTTAAAATGTGCATACACTGGACTCTAGTTTATGTAATTGTATGTTACCCATATTGCTCCAAAAAATTCATAATTTAACGAAGACGAGGTTTTGCTTTAAATTATATAAAGTACTGCGTATATTCATATTATTACTCCAAGTTGCAACGCATTTTTTATGGAATGTATTTTATTAAAATACTTAGCTTATTTTGCTTTTTTAAAAACACAATACTGTAGAAAATCATTAATTAGAAAAGTAAAACTAAATACTAATAATAATTATGCAGCGAACCAGGAAAAAAAAACTGAAACTTTTATATAAACAAAAAAGGAAAACCTATAATCTAGTAAAAGTAACAAAAATACTCCAAACTGTGGCACTGGTAATACTGCAAACTTCTTGTAGACCCCTCACCACAAACTGCTGAACCGGTTCAGTGTTTCTGCTGATGATGATAGCTTTGCTATTGAAACGCACGTCCAGTTTAGTGCAGTTTGTGGTGAGGGGTCTACAAGAAGTTTGCAATCTAGTAAAAGTATGTAACGGAACCGGTTTTCTGATCTGGAAATTTTTGGAGATGGTCAGCCTAAATTCTTTTTACACTGAACCAAGCCCTGTTTTACAGATAACCCCACCTGCTCTTTTGACCGACGAGCCACCGCTGGAAAACAATCTTTTTGTTCGGTAGCGATTGGTTTTAAAAGATATTGCCAAAGATATTTTACAACGGTGTTTTTTCTCAATCAGTCGAAGCAGGGCCGTTAGTTTGCCTGAAGATTGTCAACTTATCCACTTCGTCGTCTTTCTCTTTATTCAGGACTTCCTCTCCAGAACTCTATTAAGGGTACAAATTACACTTATAATTTTAGCGAAATAAAAGAGTCGGTAATTTTAACAAAAATATATTGATTAAAATGAATCAGGTGGAACAAAATTAACAAGATAACAAATTAATTAAAATAACAATTAAAAAAAAACAAAACACAATTAATTCAATAGTTATGACGTTATTTCGCACCGCTACACTCGTTCCGTTTCTCTTTACAAGAGGGCGCAAGAATGGTGGTTGGCGTTATTTTTCTGAACTTCAGACGCCCTTCTGCAAAGTAATGTGGGATTTGCTGATCAGGAATTGTAACATACAATAGACAAAGAAGTAGATAAATTTAAAATTAATACCGTATTAACTTGATTACGCGAGACTTTAAACATAATAGACTATCATTTCCTGTGGAGTAGACGCTGCTACAGCAAATGCCACAGTACTTATCATCAACCTATTATTATAATAAAATGAATTTAAACACTTTGATATTATACCGAATGGAATTTTTAATTCTTACAAGTATATGAAATGTTTCTGGAAGATAGCCCGCGGTTATTCTGTTTGTCATGACATTCAGCTTAGATAAACTGCAATATTATGAAATAAGTGAAAGCCTCTATTATTATCTTTCAACAAGCAGAACAAAAAAAATCTAAATACACAGGGTGGGCCAAACGGCAGTCAAGAAAAGTCAACGATGAAGATAAATATAGAAAAAAATATACAATCTTATGTTCAAAAAGAACCTTACCTGCTATAGCACAATTTTTAGGTATTACCATAAATCAGATTCTAGCAAAGCATGGATGCCAATGTATTTAGAGTGTTCTTACAGCTCCAGAGGTGGTGAGGGACCAATCATAGTCACCCTATGAACGGACCCAGTAGCAGGCTAAGCGCAACTCAGCCCTTTCAGGCATAGCTTCCTCCTGCTGCCGACCGCAGTGCGGAGTACAAGTACTCCATCCTACTCGAGGTACCACTGTTAAAGCAAAACACTGCGGTCTAGACCAGAACAGGTCGAAAAAAAATCTCCTGACCAAGCCGTCGTGTCGTGGCTAATGGTTTGCACCAGGGTATTACGGCGCCGGTCGTAGAGCGAATCTAATTCACTCGCGGCTGTTATACCATCCCCTTCGGGGATATGGGGCCTAGGCTTAACTGCACGGGCCGAGAGGAGACAACCTCAATAAAAACCTAAATCCTAAGGTGGCGGACTAGGCCGATGGGATGCGTGGCTGGATAGAAGACCAGTCCCAACTAGTCCAACCTTGGGGCACCGGGCGCCACCCCATTGCATAAATGCCTTACTTCAGTACTGCGGGGCTCTGCTGAAGTGGACCAACCCTTCCCAGCTACTCGTGGGACCATTTATTGGAGAACCAAGTAACTTTTAAAAAACTTTTTCCAAAGTTGTTAAGCAGGGGAAAAATCCAAAAGGAGATGTACCCAAAAGCGGAGACGCCTGGTACATCAGACTTAACAAAAAAGACCACCTTGAGGGTAGGCTCAGTCGAGGACATTGATTAATGCTCCGACGACGAAATCCGAACATTGGGTATTTCTAGGGCCAAAGTGCAAAAGCTGGTGAAGCAGGGCCAGATTACATTTCAGGCTCGAAGAGCCGTAATCAGAGACAACTTCATCCGGCACGCACAAAACGTCAGGATGGCGCCACCAAGGCGCAACCAAGCCAAAAAGGCAACTAAATCCGTAGAGCCAGAAAAGGATTGAGCGGACGAGTAAACAAGGGTGGTATCCGAAAAACGACCACGGTCGGAAGTAATACCCCACCCAATGTACCGAAGAGCAAAAAACCCAAAACTGAGGGATTATCCTTCAGAGAGGCAGCCTCCTCGGTGAAAATCGCGATAGTCAGTGATGGCTATCGCAGTAACCGCTTGGAGCCGGACCAGCTTACAGCAGTCCAGGACTCCTTGCTGGCAGCGTATGACGACATCTCGGAACAAAGGACCCCAGTCCGGTTCGTGAGGTGCACACAGAGACCAGTCACCTTATAGTGATCTGTGCTGATCAGGAAAGCGCGCAGTGGCTAAAGGAAGTAGTTCCAACGCTCAGACCTTGGGAGGGAGCTACCCTCAAGGCTCTGGAGGGCAAGGACATTCCAGGCCGTGGATCTGCACAACGTTTGTGCCTGATGAGAAAGGTGAACAAGTACCGGCGGAGAAGATCCTAAGCCGTCTAAAGGTGGGAAATCGACGCCTTTAACACATGCCTTTGGACCATTTGGAATTCCACAAAGGAGACAAAGGCACACTGTGGACTTTCTCTGCAGATAAGGAGTCAGCAGAGAAATTAAAGAAACTAGATCTCCAGCCGTTCTTTGGCCTAGGAAAACTCAAATTCCGAGTCAAGGAAGGGCAGTCTGGAGTAGAGCAGACAGGCGAGGGAGACGCCACCTGTTCCAACGCGCCGACGGACCCTCAAGGTATTGTGCCCACGGGAACGGAAGCGGCAACGGACGCTGCCCCTCGGAGAGCCAGTCTCCGAAAGCGGAGTTAGTCCCCTCAGACGGCATTTGCCACGAGGGTGGCTGCTCCAATGGAGGTAGACAAAGGCTGCGGAGGACGAAGCCGTCACAGAACCCTCTTCCTAGGGAAGAGAGAGATACAGGTCCTGCAGGCGAACTCTCAACATGCAAAAGCTGCGTCAGCAACGCTAGTTAGGAGGTTCGACAACGAAAGTCTGGATGTGGCACTACTGCAGGAACGATGGTTATATAAAGGAAAAGTTGCAGGTTTAACACCACAACAAGGTAAAGTATTATACAATCCTAGGTCCTTAAGGCCAGAGCATGCATAGTACACAGCACGAGGGTTACTTGTAACTAATCCGGTGCTTTGCACCGACGACGTGATTTACAGGAATCCTTACGGCCAAGACGGAGGAAGGAACCAGAAGCTGAATCATCTGCTCGGCCTACTTCCCGCGAGGACAAGGAGTGCCACCTCCTCTTAATAATAAGTAATATAGCTGCATATGGGAGAGGAAAAGGGCCTCCAAGTGATAATAGGGAGCGACGCAAACGCACACCAATACAGCATGGGGGAGCACTAACACCAACGCACGAGGTGAGTCACTCATGCAATTTATCTTTTCAACAGGGTTGGAGGTAGCCAACGTAGCACGGAACCAAGTTCGTCACAAGATCAGAGCGGAAGTGCTAGATGTTACGCTATGCTCAGGTAGGATGATTGACGCCATAAAGGGATGGATGTGTCGGAGGAACCTTCGTGTTCGGACCATCGACACATAAGATTTAACCTGAATGTTACTCTCACCGAGGTCAAGTACAGACACCCAAGGAGACAAACTGGCAAAGATATGTAACATTCCCTCAGGGAGTCTCTCAGGGAGTACGGCACTGTGGGGTAATAGAAGGGCTAGAACTAGCGCAGACCAAGTGCATGAAGCCATTATGGCTGCAGTACACGGAAAACTGCCAGAAAAACAAGACGCCTATAAGGGGCGCCAAAACAGCATGGTGGAATAAGAACTAGAGCATCTGAGGGCGAGGTTCGAGGCTGTTCAACAAAGCCAAGTCCGACACAGCTGGGACACTTATAAAAGTAAACTGAACACAGTACAACAAGGAAATCCGCAAGGCAAAAGGACTCAGGAGGAAGTTTGCGAGGAGCTGAACGAAGCTTCCGCATGCTCACGAATCCATAAAGTTCTAGCCAAGGAGGTTGTGCTGCGACCGAGGTGGGCTTCATCAAAAGAATGAATGAACCTACACTAGCACTCATAAAGAGAGCATCGAGGAACGTTGAAGGTTCACTTTCCGTCCGCAAAAATCCTGACTGGTGCTCGTGGGCCCGCCGTAGCAGATCGTACGCCAGAGAGGCCAAAAAGACAAGACTGGAGCTGGCCGCAGAAATCACGAGACCCACGAGAGTCAAGTGGGCGCTAAGCAGATTATCGCCTTTCAAATCTGCAGGCACGGAGAATATATCCTGCCCTACTTCAGAATGGGATAGAGAGTACTGATGCCACATCTCGTGAAAATCTTCAGAGCATGTATAGCCTGGGGATACGTCCCAACTGCATGGCAAAAGGTGAAGGTGGTATACCTACCTAAGGTAGGTAAAGTACCGATCAAACGCCGAAGTCATACAGACCAAATAAGCTATCCTCCTTTTAACTAAAAACTCTTGAAAGGTTGGTGATAGGTACATAAGAGATTACCGCACTGAGAGAACAGCCACTCAGTGACAGACAATACGCATACCAACCGGAAAATCTACAGAGCCGCTTTAGATGACCTCAACAGGCTAATTACTAAGTCTATAGAAGACAAAGAGATAGGCCATGACGACTTTCCTGGACATCGAGGAGCATTTAACAATGCTACCACTAATTCACTCATCGGGCGCTACGAGAAGAGGCGTCGCGCCGAAACTTCTACAGTGGTTAAGAGCCACCTGAAAGAAGGATAATCACATCCACAAATGGTGAGGCTACCATTGAGGCGGAGGCGGGAGGGGAGTGCCGCAGGGTGGAGTTCTTTCTCCCTTGCTGTGGGCTACCCTGGTAGACGACCTAGATCCGGAAGCTGACCGGTAAGCGATTCCATTGCCTTGGATATGCTGACGAACTTACAATAGTCGTCAGAGGGCGGTTTCCCAAAGGTTTGGTGGAGCGTATGCAAAACCGCTCTCAACACGGTTGACAAATGGTGTAACACAAGAGCGACTATCAGTTCAATGCTCAAAAAACACAGGCTGTCACGTTTACAAGAAAAGAACGCTAGAAGCTTACAGCCACTAGTGATAGGAGGTGAAGCGAATTCCATACGTCAAAGAGGCGAAAATACCTGGGAGTATGGTTAGATCAAGGCACACATGGAATTCACATATCCAAAAATTGACTAGCAAACCACCATCGCCCTGCGGCAGTGCAAGGAGGCTCTGTGGAAAGAAATGAGGCCTTAGCCCCAAGATGACTCTGTGGTTGTACACAAGGGTAATCAGACCATGCTAACGTATGGAGCAGTAGCCATGGTGGCCAAAGGCGCGGCAGGCGGGGCGGCCAAGGCTGGGTGGCGTGCAGAGGTTAGCGTGCCTGTGCGCCACGGGGGGTTGAGATCGACCCTACCGCCGCGATAGAAGTAATTTCCAAACCTGCCACCAATACATTATTTTGTACAAGGAGCCGCAAGGTCCACAGTACATAGACTCTTACATAGTCAAGTACCGATAAGTAAATCGCACGGGCTGACTATAAAAAAAACTGCTAGACGAACTCAAGGAGGCACCTATTTTAGGAATGCCATGTGATGCCATGGTTCGAACCCCTAACCTAGATAAGAAATATCAGGTTATAAATACCAGATAAGAAGGACTGGGAGGCAGGTGCCCCGTAAGAGCGGACTCAAACTGGTTTACTGACGGCTCTAAAACGGATTACGGCGTCGGAGCGGGAATTAACACTAAGAACCTAAAAAGGCTCTTTCGGTAAGCTTCAGCAAAGACACGACTGTGTTCCAAGCTGAGGTTGCTGCAATTCCCACTGTGTCAGAGAGATAGAAAGATGTACCGCACCGGGTAAAAGCGTCGCTATCTTCTCCGACAGCCAGTCCACACTTTAAGCGATAGCTCCTCAAGCGTGGCTCTAAGCTGATTTGGGACTGTGTAAAGCGCCCTAAATGAGGTGGGCACCCAAGGAAAGTAAACCTAGCCTGGGTCCCTAGCCACTCGGCGTGAGAGGAAATGAGGCGGCGGACGAGCTGGCCAGGCGAGGTTCGTCAAGGCCCATTCGTTGGAGCCGACCTTCTTTCGGCACTACAAAATCGCAAATAAAAAATCCATCAATGAATGGATATACAATCAGTCCAGAGAGTGTGGCATAAATCACGGGACAATGGCAGGCAAAAAGAGTTCCTAAAGAGCAGAGCCTGAACTCACGAGAGATCTACTGAATAAAGACAGGAAGACTGTCAAAATGATAGTAGGTCTGCTGACTGGTCACTGGTAGACTGAATAGGCATATGTATAACATAGGCCTGGCAGATGATTGCAACCTGCAGATACTGGCCAAAAGGAGAAAAACACCAGTTCATGTAGCTGTGCCAATGTGAAGGCCTGGCGAGGACAAGTTTTCTAATAATGGGGGAGGAGAACCCCACAGCTAGTAGCTACATAAAGAAGCCGCTCTCAAAGATGATAGGCCTAATCAAGAGGGCAAAATTAGAGAGCGTCCTCTAGGAAAAAGGGGATCACAATAGATCTGAAAGGTCGCGGTGAAACAGGTCGATAGGCCAACCCTATCCTAATCTAATCTAATCTAATCTACACTCCAGAGCAACTTCGGAGCATTTGCGCGCTTCTAGTGCTTTCAGCTGCGACTGACAGTTATTGACAACACTTACTGATTTGTTTCTAATTTTTTAAGTTAAATTTTCTCAAGCACGCATCCTACTGGCATAAATTCAGCCTGAAAAATCGTTGTGTTGCCAAAGATTATAATATTCATTAACATTTAGACTGTGACCAAAAATTCTTCTCTTGTTTTCAAACCGTCCGTAAACCATCAGTCTGCCTCAGTATTTTTTCGTTGTATTTCCATCCCTCTTTCTTTGGAGAGGTTAGTTAGTTAGTGAGAGATAGCATCCGCATACCAAACTCTAGTTCCAGAAGTTATGATTGAACGTATTACCATGAGGACTTAAGTTTGAAAATAGTTCCCAAGATTTCCCACAAATCCTTCGGCAGGTCCATAAGGATAGCTTTGCCATGTGAGTAACCTTTTCCAATTGTGGATTTCAGGCTAGTGTTTTATCAAATAGGACGCCTAGATATTTTATAGTATTTATCTGCAAATGCAAGTTTCACACCTTGGATAGTGTGAGTGAGGCCAAGTGCTCCACTATACATACATGGTAAGTAAGGTAAAGTCAGGTAAGTGTGTAGTAAAAATTGCATAGTGCGAAGAAAATGTAACTCACCACTTCCACATAATATAACATTTTTGATACATTTTATAATGAGTCGTAAATGTAGCTCAGCTTGAAAGCCTTCAATAGATACACCTTTTATAATTATTAACGATTTACTAGAAAAAAAGAAATTTAAACACTGTCAATACTACATACTTCACCAACAAAATGGGGCACAAGTGTGTAAATCGTTCCGCATTTTATATATTAATAGCATATCCTTTTAGTTCGGCCAAGAGTGTAATACTAAACTAATGCCTGTTTAATAAGGTATGATATATTCACAAGATATTCAAGTTATTACACGTTAGGAGATGCGAACTTTTGTTTGTAAAACTAGTATGAAGTTTAATACATTAGTATTATAACAAGAGGACGTCCGTATTTCAATTTTAAAAATAAATATAAACAAACTACCCACTTGCCCCGGTTACACACTTACCTGACTTTACCTTATGCATATTTATTTGGTTGTAGTTTTTTCATGTATCTTCTTCTTTGTAACCATTATTTTGTAGAGTTTCTTCTAGATATAAGATCTCCTGGTGCTTATGTTCTTCGCCAGTGATTATCTCCGGCCTTTTCAAAAATGTGTTGAATGAGCGACCTCTTCTGTTGTCAATGGTGATGAGATGTATCGTGAAGGTATCGAACTGCCTGAGTCTTCTTGGGTCTTCTTGCTATATACACTATGGCAACATTCTTTTACTCATGGTACGTCCCACCAGAAAAGATATAGTTGCATTTTCTTCCCACCCCATAGTAAAGTTAATATTGTTGTGCTGTCTGTTAAGGTTTTGCAAGAACTGTTCTAGTACCCGTAGTCGATGCGGCCAAATAACAAAGTTGTGTATTAACATATGTATATCATTAGTTTCATTGTTACTTGATTCGATGGTTTCTTGTTTAAATATTTGGTGACAAAGACGATCCCATAGCTTCTGTGCTTAGGTGAATATTAGAAAAAGTTTCGTCAAATTCACCATGTCTTCTTGTAGTCCTTGTGGTCCAAATTGTTGTCTGATAGTTTCCATTGTTTCTTCTTGTTTCGGGGTGACTCACCATTCGAAAAGAATTCACCTCCCAAATTATTGTGCGTACTGATATCCCTGTACGTATTGATCAATAATAATAATAATAATAATAATAATAATAATAATAATAATAATAATAATAATAATAATAATAATATAAAATAATAATAATAATAATAATTATAATAATAATAATAATAATAATAATAATAATAATAATAATATTTATTGATTCATAATATTAATACATAATAATTGAATCAGTCAAAGAAAAAGTAAAAGGGAAATAAATGCAAAAAAGGTAATGATTTTACTACGCTAAACTACAATAAACACTAAAGCTAGTCAAAATAAAAGTAAAAAAAAGAAGCAAAATGACAAAAGTGGAATGAAAAAAACAGCCAAAAATAAAAAGACATTTCTAAATTTCCAAACGTTAAAATTCGTTGAAAAATTCGTCTATAGTGTAGTAGCAATTGCATATCAGCATTTCTTTAACAAGTTTTTTAACTTGGTTTTGATTTATTATATAGTTGCCGTTCCATATATTCTAGACCTTTGCATGTTACAGAGTTCGGCAGATGAAAATCGCTGGCTCTACGCATGTAATAATGATGTTTATTTCGTGCATAAGTACTTTTACGACTATGAAAGTAATTTAGAGCTTCTAAAATATAAAGTGACGGCAATGTTAATATTTTAAAATACTTGAAAATCGGTTTACACCAATTTGAGACTTTTATGCCGCTGTCTGCTCTTAAAATTTGTTTTTGGGCAATAAATACTGGTTTGGCTGCAGGAGAGGATCCCCAGAGAAGTATTCCATAACTCAGACAGGATTGTATTTCTGAATAGTATAAAGATATTAATGTTTCCAACGGTAAAGAGTTACGCAGATTTCTGAAGAGAAAGACTTTGCTATGGAGTAAGGCTACCAACTTATTACAGTGATCCTCCCATAGGAGATTATCTTGGATTGTTATTCCAAGAAATCTTGCCTTTCTTTGCTGTTGAATAACATCATTATTTACGTTAACACTATAAGTAATGTTTTGGCGTCTCTGATGTGTGTCAAACAACATAAAGTTGATTTTAGCTGCATTAAGTTTTAACTTATTCGCAGAGAACCACTGATGCAAGCTGTTAATTGCTGTGTTTGCAAGTAGCTCAGTCTGTTCTAAATTATTGTTAGTAATGACCAGTGTGGTGTCGTCTGCGTACATGAAAACTAGAATATTAGACACAAAGGAATAGATATTATTAGTATATAAATTATAATATATATAAACAAGGGACCTAGCACAGAACCTTGCGTCCATGTAGTAAAGGTATACAAGCCGATTTATACTTCCTAACAGTATTGCCATTATTATAACTAATGCTGACATATTGCATACTACCATCTAAATAAGATGCAATCCAGCTTGCAGCAGTGCCCCTTCTCCCATATTCAAATAACATGTTCAATAATATTGAGTGTTGAACGAAATCAAAAGCTTTACTAAAATCAAAAAATAATGACAGTGGAAGTTATTGACTGTTTATGCAGTTAATGATGAAATTGTAAAAAGATAGTAAAGCAGTAGTTGTAGATCTTCCTCTTCTAAAGCCATGCTGATTGTTGTTAAGTATGTCTAATTTTTCTAGAAATGAATTTAGGCGAATTATCATGCAATATTCAAATATCTTTCCAACATTGAATAATAAAGAGGCCTGTAATTTTTAATGTCAATCTTGCTATTACTTTTGATCACGTAGTTATATGTATACAAATTGAATGTCAATTCAGGCGAATCGATTTTAACTCGCTGCGTATACATATAGCGTATCTACATTTTCATTTCTATGCATGCCTATTTGAATTTAACCATACGAATTGTTATATCCGACGTTTTGTTTCGTTTCCTCTATCGTTCAATTATATATTGCAAGTGTATGCCTGGCAGTGTCTATTTAACGAGGCTTATTGCCTTGGAACGATGATCAATTTAACGCAGTTTGGGGAATTCAAACAGGAAAGTCGTAAAGCCATTGTAGATAATATTGCTATAGTCTTAGGTGACAGTAAGATTAGAATCAATAAAAAAGATTCTTAATAGTAATAACTTCTTTGCACATCCACTTGAAACTGATCCTCTTTAGAAAAAGACTCCTTTTAAAGAGTTTTATTAATTTCTGTATGTATATAAGGTTGTAGTAATAGAAAACATATTTTAGATGGTATAATTCCTTTTTAAATCTCATTGCTTTTTGTAAAACAGAAACTGACGGAAGCTATTTGAAGTAAGAACAATTAGCAATAAAATGAATGTTTGTCCCTGTGACGTAAATGATATCACTCATTACTATTGCGTTATAGAGGGAATGAATAGAATAAGCGGGGATCAAAAGTGTTTTTAATTTCCTTTTTCAAAGCTTTTCCCGCTTTGTAGATTGTACATATCCATGGGTATTCGCACTTGAGAATATACTTTGCAAGTAAAGTATGTTACAGTGTTTGAAAGAGTTGAAAGCTTTTTTATTCCTATATCAATTAGCTAGATGCATATTACCAATGTATTATGTATGAAACATTTTCCCACGGAACGTTAAAAACAAATACTGTCCGCGGTTCGACACAGATATTCAACAATCCGGAACTGTTGCACTGCTACTAATGGTAGCACTGATTACACTTTGATTGTGACAATATTTGTTTCACGTGCTTTTATGCGCATTTTCCTCTGAAAAATTCTCCCACATTAAAATGTTTTATTCAGAAGCAAATTTTCATGATTAAAGTTCAAAAGGATTAATCTACATAGGATATCGCCAAAGGCCATTAAAAGCGATGCGTGCATCTGACCAATGGTTTCGAAACAAACAAAAATAACAGAAGAAAGAACTCCTCTGATTTTAATT
The DNA here is from genome assembly GCA_004143645.1 of Protaetia brevitarsis. Taxonomy (NCBI): domain Eukaryota; kingdom Metazoa; phylum Arthropoda; class Insecta; order Coleoptera; family Scarabaeidae; genus Protaetia; species Protaetia brevitarsis. The sequence goes on along the minus strand of RXPK01000187.1, from coordinate 563,351 downwards.
TACACGCAAATAAAAGCCCTGGGCCCGTTCATATTTCTTGCTTGGCACTGCGTTTGTCCAAAAATAAAAGAGGTAATATTTTATGCAAACAATTGAGGCGAGGGATGCATGGCTGCTGCGAAACACAGAGAGAAAAAGACATGAGATTGGTGGAACTTTCTCTACAGCGATAGAGTTTTTCCTTTTTCTACGATTGCGGCCACAAAGTGTCTTTTTGTGTTGAATTGTTGTATATCAGATTTATAGGGGGGCATGTTTCAATTATAGTATATCTACTGTTTCATTTTTAGCTATTGACTAGTATTCTATTGTTTTGTTGTGTCACCAATTTGAAAAAACTTGAAATATTTACTAAAATGAAGTTTATATGAGAGTACAAAGAAGAATTGTGTTTTTATAATTCTTAAATTAGAATATCACAGAAATACTTGGAAAATTAGATTAGTATTATCGGTCACGCGTATTGTATAATATAATTTATTATATCGTATAAAGGCGTAGCCAGGATTTTCTCTACGGACGGGCAAAATAACAAAACATTGTCTTATTATAAAAAAAGGGTTTTATTCTAACAATTGAAAATGGTAAAAATAATTACTTGCAATGCTATTAGAACCTATTTAAATGTTATTTCAAAATTCAGTCTTAAAAAAATCTCATTCTCAAATTTATTTTTAGTTTCCAGAAACTTCTTTTTATGCGACACTTATCATACAAAGACTGACCAACAATCCGATTTTCTGTCACTGTTGACCGTATCCAATTTTAGCCTGAGCAAAGTGCTGAAGGATCTTTCGATAGTGCACGTTGTACAGAGCTGTGCAAGTGAGGTAAGTAGCACCCGTTTTATAGATGGGTAGAACAACTGTGTTTCTTTAACTAGTGCAGCTACTTCTATCTCCTTCAGTTCGGGGGTTGGCAGATTTTTTTTTCTTTCCATTGGTTGTACCAAAGCCACCGAGGAAATCGCTCAAATTGTAGTAACAACAAAAACTTGTAGTTTTTTTCCGAAAAAGTTTCGCATGTCATTTCAAGCATTACGTGAGGGTGCAACATAAGCAATGAGAATGCGGGCAAGTTGTTCGCAGAAAAACGCTGCTCCAGAGACATTATCAATGAGTCTATGTACGGAATAATTAGTGATTTCCTCTCAAATTCGTTACGAGTTTGCGCTGGTGGATTTGCGCGATGTTTCTGATGATCTATGACTCGCAGTATATTGATTCTGTTCTAAGATGCTCAACGATTTTTTCAGCATCTGCTCCAGGACTTCCGCAACCGCATTTTCACGGTGTTTGCTCATTATATCTGTGATTTGCCCATTGAAGTAAGTCCACACTTTTTGACTCAAGAGCATTTACAACTGGTTGTAGGAATGCCCAATATTTCGCTCTGAGACAAACACCAACAATAAATTCTGATTTTGTAGCGGCGCACTGCATTTGAAAAGCAGCTTTTCTCGTTACATTGTTACCGTCTGTTGCTAGTTTTTCAAGAGCCATAACGATTTGTATATAATGTTCTTTGAATGTTGCGATACTTTTATATTTCTATCCTTTCCTGCCATAGTAGAACACCCATTGTACGCTTGTCCGACGCACTTTTCTGGATCAACGCCTATAGTTTCTATAAAGTTATTAATTGCAGACGCCACAGATTTAACATTCATATCGGTCAACTCTACAAAACCTAGAAATTCCTCACGAACAAATCATCTTTTCTTCGCCAAAAAATCTAATACCAATGGAAAGTTGCTCTTTGCCTGATATGTCACTGCTCTCATTTGTGATCACAGGCTTTCTCTCCGTGAGCTGTGGTGTCGTCTCTAATGATGTCGCCACATAGACAGATTATTTCATTTTGTATTTGTGGTGATATGTAAGTGGCATTTTTTGCGTCCTTTTCTATATGCTCTTTTAAAATGTGATCACCAGCGCCAATTTTGAGTTTGATCAAGTTTTTAAAACGCCTTTATGGTTTTCCTTTGCTCCTCAAAGATAGGTCATGTGTACCACAAAACACCACAGTCGAAATTATTGATACAACAATTTTTTTGTTGGTTTTTATTAAATAGAAATCAGCTGTACATCAATAGGTATATTTTCAATAAAAGATTTTGCTACTCTGGCCGCCGATTTGTGCCACTGAGATAACATATGAGAAAGACCATACTATGGAAGAACCCAAAACACCATGCACATTAGCTGGTGGAAATAACACACAAATGCACAGTGCGCCTTTTAATTTTTTGGAATATGCTAACCAAGGGGCAGAATCCGCCAAACAGCTGTGTTTGAATTTTTTTTTTTAATTGCATATTATTTTTAGCAAAGTCATAACTTGGAGTTGGTGAGCAACAGTTTCTTAAAACCTTCATTCTTTGAACTGAAGTCATATTAAACGAACGTCTAAGCCAGTCATCACTATCAGAAAACGTTTCATCCTATACACCAGGACCAGATGATAGCGGAGGTCCACTTGATGCATTTAGCAGCCTTAGGTGCAGGGATACGTGCACTTGAGCAAGCGCTAGCATTCTTCTCCACCGCTGTCACTCTCGCCACTATTTCTATCTAGCTGCTTCTTCTTCTGTCTCCCTAAAAAAGTAAATATCTACTACTACACTTTCCAATAAACTAAAAGAACTGAGAACTCAAGCTTGAAACTGTAACACCATTACATCTTTTGTAGTGTTTGAACATAAACAGTTGAACACACAAAAATTGAACTATTATGTGGTTTCAACTATTCACACATTTGCCTTCAAACCACGTTCAAACTTTTAACGTTTCTTATATTATTAAATGGTAGTATTTATAATAAATCTTTAATATTTGGCACATATTTTTTTTTATTATTTACAACTAGAAGAAGTAACAAGTCAGCTTGCTCATCGACTCTAATAAAAATAATATAGATACATACCTTTCGTACTAAAGAAGTTGTTGTACAATACTATTTATAACCTACTGATTTATAATTTTTCGTTTGGCCAAATGAGCCAGGGGAGGACAAGTGCCCCATCCTGCCCCACCGTGGTTACACCGTTGATATCGTACAATCGATTTCAATGACGTTCTTGTCAAAAATAAAATAAAGTTGAGATAAAATATGTTTGCTGTCTTTCGTTGGAATATTTTTTTTATTTATTCATTAATATCTGTATTCAATTTGCTGTATATTTCTTGGTAGTATAATTATTTTTAGTGTCTGATAAGCGATTAAAAATACGTTTGTTTGAAAGTGAGCACGTTTATTCAAATATATAACATAATTATGGCAAAAGTTGTTTACAACCAGAAAAGTTGAGCTTTTTGTAAACGAACCTTGGAAACAAAAATTAACCGAAGCAATAGCTGTATGGAATACAAGAACATACCAACGATTAATCCTAGTAATCCCAAAATTAATTAGAGTTACCTATTTAAAATCTCTTTTGAGTAATTTTATTTACTTCGTATGCTGTTTTATTTGTAACATCTTTCTCAAATTAAATGCGAATCTAAGCTCTACAAGTCTTCGATTGCTTATGCAACCGAAACTACAGTACTCTACACCTAATGACATGTAATTCAGAACTGTTCCCCAATCATTTCTTAATAAACATTTAATTGTACTCTATTTTCGGTTGCATAAATAACCAAGATTTCATTGGACTGAGATTCGCATTTAATTTGAGAAATATAGTACATATATCTGCAGAAGAAGAATAGTACTGCGTAGATTTACACAATAATAAACAAAAAGTTAATTGGAGATATATAAAATGTGTATAGCAATGCATAATGTAATCAGTTGTTACTATATCTGTACGTTGTAGAAATAAATAATTAATGAAAATGTATATTGCAGATTTCTTCATACCTTAAAATGTAAGCCTACTATTTAATTTTATCTTTGTAGATCGTTGATAAGTTTTCTTCGGTGTTTTAATCTTTAGGTGCTGCTTGTCTTCCAAAGAACCAGTATTTAAAAGCCATTACAATATTTGTTAGAGAGTTAATCATAATTAGTGTATACAAACAGCATGCCTCTTATTTTTCCTAGATTTCTATTTGAATTTACATGTATAGTCTGTTCATATTTGACTTATGCTGTAGTAGTCGAACTTCAGAAAACATGTTTACCCAATCCTTTGCGCACGGATAGTTCACAGGGACGTATTCTCAAAGATTGTTACACTAAACGTCTATTATAAAAACATGTTCGATTTTAAAATATATTGATGTGCATATACATCTACTTACATTTTTAAGGTAAATACATGTTTTACATTAAACGTAACTTCCTAATTGTAATCAGAGTATATCGGCTAAAACTACTCCCCTTTAAGTACAGAAAAACATATATTCATACATATCAAGTAAAAATAAGAATGAATACAACTAAAACAAGTACTACTAAAAAATTACTTTAAAAATTAAAATTAAGTAAATATAAATCAAATAAAGAGAATGAGAATTGCAAAAGCAAGGAAAATTAATTAAATTTTCTTCGATTATTCTTTGTCATTCCTTGTTTTTCTTTTAAATACACCATTCTGAACATTTTTTTTTGCACTGTTCCCTAACACACACCTGTTAATTTCGATATTCTAACATGTGTGTCTCTTTTAGTCCGTTAATTCTCACTCTCCAAATTACTGTATACATTCAGGATTATCTGCTATGTTTCAGCGCTTCAATAATTTCTTGCACTATCAACATCGTCTTCAATCGCATCACTACTTTCACTACTACCCGCGAATACATCGTTCTTTGAATGTTCATCGGTAGTCCACGGTCTCCACATGTTTTCGTTTCACAAATTTAAACATCTACACTTTGCGACAACTGTCTTTCAACTATATCTATTAGGTTGTTATACAGGTGAGTTTTTTATCTTGAGACAACGAAATATCTCTAAAACACTGCATCAAATCAAAAAAAGATGTTAATACGATTTGTTATAATGTAGGGGGCTCACTGAATGGTGCCGAACTCGATCCCCTACCTCACCCCTCCAGAGTGGGACGGAGTACAACTTTGAAATCTTAAATGGGAACCCCCATTTTGTATTGCAGATTCGGATTCTACGCCATCACGTATGTAGTTTTTGTATAATTTGTATTGGATTAATAATTAATAATCTAAATGGGGATCGGACAATGTGTAAGTATTCCCAGCTTATCAAGTACTGAATAAAGTACCGTTTTGTATCGTTGAATAGCATTCCAATTGCGAATAAATAAATGTATCGAAGTGGAGAGGTACAGTTTCGAACACATGGCTTTTTGAAATGTTATTTAATGTTAAAATAAAAAAAAAAACGCAAAATCATATTTGCTTGCTTCTCTTTTTGTGTATTTTTTTCTAGACGTTCACAATAATGTTTTTTGCGATCACCTACAGCGCAATCTATTGATGGCGTAGAATCCGAATCTGCAATACAAAATGGCGGTTCTCATTTAAGATTTCAAAGTTGTCCCCTCTCCCACTCGGGGATCGAGTTCGGCACCATTCAGTGAGCCCCCAACATTACTCACTCTGTATACCTTGATGTGTATAAATTAGTTAATTGGGCGAAAGGGGTGTTGATATTTAAAATACCATTATACAACATTCTTTAATACAATTACAAGTGTATATGATCTGTTAAAATTTAATTGTTTACCTTAGAATAATGAAATTAAAATTGTAAGTGGTGGATTATATTAAATGAAACATAATTATTCTCTATTTAAGAAAAGTCCAATTTTTACAAATACGGCGGTAGACCGCTATGGTCGGACTATAACATTGTTTCTTGCAATTTTGATTAAATATTTTAATGTGGCGTATTGTTAACTGTCTCCAAAGACCAAAATTTGACAGGGGTGGATATACGATGCAGCTTCTATAAATCTGCATTAATTTTATCGACCGCTGCGGCCTACTGTCTTACTCTAAAAGAGACATCTGAGTATTTGACAATAATCTACATAGGAGAGTATCTTGATATAACGTAGATAGTCTATAAACAAAGAAGTATATAGGGAAAGCAGAATTGGACTGATATTGCAGCCCCGCAGTACTTCTTTAGGATCAATCGAGCAAAATCTCGCATCTTCAAAACATTCATAAGTTGGTCGTGATGTATAATATTGAATGCTTTGGAATGATCCAGAAATAGTACAATTCTCCCAAGCCCTTGATAAGAAGCTCTGAATATATCATTCGTTACGCCTAATAACGCAATGGTGCAAAGTCAGCTTTATAGTCAGACTGTATATCTGGAAGACGCTTTTTCTCGACAACAATTTGCGAATTTGGCATTCCAAAACATGTTCTCTTGCCTTAGAGAGAGTAGGTAATAGCACGCTGATTTAATTCATATATTAAAGTAATAAAATAAAAACATTAAATTAATCAAACTAATATTCCATATAGCAGTATTTCATAGTTGTTGTTACAAAATTAATTATAAAGGTTAGATATCAAAGGTATCATGGAAAATTAACAGCTGAAGATAATGTAAGATAATAGCAATTATTCTATGTATTTAAATAAATGTACTAGTGGAAGTTGTCAACTTATATAGAATGATGTACTTTACTAAGAATTGCATTGTGATGGAAGATATTTGGAGCAACATTATCGGAACGTATGTACGTATCCATAAGTGAGTAAATTGTAGTAAAATATTAAACTACATATGGGCCACAAATTCAATGGAGTAAGCAGTTTTTTAAAATAATCTGCGCGGTAGGTATTTAATTAATAGGCTAGAAATTGAGAAATATTACCTCCAGGTTAAAATATTGTTCTGTAAAACATATATACTTACATCACTCCATCATCTGTTGCCCGGCGATACGATGGTTTGTTAATTAAATTTGTCGACACGGTCGATCAGTCAGAAAAAAGCTTCAACCATGATTCGGCAAAGTAATTAAGGTAAAATAATTATGTCTCGAGTCTTCTCGGAATAATTCTGGTCCAAATCTACGATACTGACGAAGGCAAAAGCTTCGCCTTTCCTTTAATGAAATAAAATATAGCATTTGCACGTTCCGTTGCGGTTTCTTCACAGAAATTGGTGTGGCGGCGGTTATTTACACTTGGTATTTTCGATTTGTGATTGAACGCTTCTTTTTTTCCGTTTCGAAAATAAACCCACGGCGAATAAAACCGATCCAATCAGAAAAAAAATATTTGTAATATATATAGATGCATTGTATTTTATTTTGTTGTAAATGAAACCTATTTTACGTCGAGTTGTAAAAAAAAATATTTTATTCGTTCCTTGAGATACCTTTTTTCATGCAAGTTAGGTAAAGTGTAAATCATTTGTGATACCTTTAGCATAAAAGAACGTGAAAGTTTTCTTTATTTTCATCGTCTGGAGCCAGATTTCATGTTTAGGTATGTTCCTTATTCAAAATTTAAAAACCTCAGGGATCGGTGAACGAATTACTAGCCCGGGATCTATTTGATTAGGACTTTTCGATATCTTTCGAAGCCCGACCGTCTTCTGTTTACAGTTTGACTTAGTCCTTTGTTACTGGGTTATGGGTTCGGTTTATTTTTTATAGTCAACTAAATAAACTTGTCTAATCCTAGCAGCTGTTGCTACGTTTATTTTTACACCCCGGCGTTTCCTTACAAATATTTTCATAGTATAAGATTAAATAAGAGTTTCTGCAGACACAGCCTTTAAGTACCGTCTGTATATTTTAAGCTGATGTAAAAGTTTCGAAATAAATATTACATGTGTTTCGAACAAGTAAATACATTATTATATTAAATCTACACCGAGCATTTCTGAAGACACAAACAAGCATATCGTCTTTTTGTGTCTATTTTGATAACTATTCAAATTGTATTTTGCTGATTTTATTGGCGGTTACCAGTAGCCTATGCGTTTTTTAAGCTTTTCTTGTATACACGTCGCTTCAGTTCCTTGATGTACACCATGTATATCAGTAGTTTGCTCTGCTTGTACCTTATTATGTATATCACCTATCGTCATTTATGGTTTCTTTACGACTAAACATAACCAAGTTATTAACTTTTAACCATAACTTTGCATCGAAATTATATATGTTTTGGCACAGCATTATTTACCGTTATAATTAAGTGCTCGTGAAGTAAATATCAGTTAACATACTATAATTATTATTTTAAGTGAAAAACCGTCTTGACTGTACCTTAGCAAGCGAATTTATGCCTAGAGTTGGGCAATTGTCCGGCGCAACAGAGATGTATTGCGACGCGGGTCTCAAATAACATAATATAAATAAAGCAGATCAATCGTATTATTGTAATTTAGTATGTATTTATAAAATATAAGCCATATTAATAAAGTTGTGCAAATTTTCCTTGGGGACAAAATCGGACAAAGCCGGCGAACAAACGGGCCACCTTGCGATGCATTCTCATTTTATATCACTACATATTTAGATAAAAATAATATTTTTATATTATATAAGAAAAACAGGCACTGGTGTGTGACTTGCAACACTACGGTTCATCTGCTTTATTGGAGTATATGAGTTGGAGCGCACGTTCTGAATACGTACCTGCCGCGCCGGAAAATTTGCCCAACTCTATTTATGCCCGAGCCTGAAACAAAAACATTTAATGTGGTTTAACATGATCCACCATTACTGGATATAGTGAATTTCCTTTTTAGTTTTTTCTTGAATTGATCTACGTAATATAATTGATAGAGTATGTAACACTTATCGAGGCATTTTTGGTGCTTATTTTTCAGTATTATACATTACCCATGTATCCAAATTTATAATATTTTTTAATTGAAAAATCACATTGGAAGATTCTGGCAGTTGAACTTAGATGAGAATGAGATACACAATATCCTTATTACTTATTGAATACAGCACAGTAAACAATTTTGCGTTTCAGAAATGGTATTGAAACAAACTTTTTAGGGGTTTGCAACATTCCTGAAACTGCTAATATCCATTCCAGGTTATTTTCCGTTTGTAATAAAGCGAAAGAAACGTATCTGTGGTAATGTTTGATGCCAGATCGAGGTGATGAGAATGTTTTTTTTTTGCAATTAAGTGCTGTTTGGACCGACGTCGACATGTTGATCTTGAATAAATTAATTGACACGAAAATGTGATTCCGTTGTATTAAAAATGAAATGCTGCATTCTAAGAGTCAATTAAAATGAATCCAAGATTAACGTGTAGGTGTGATCGGGTTTCCTAAAATAAAACACAATACCTTTAATATGGAAATATTAACTTTTTAGTTAGTTTTGCGCCTTTGGTAGCCGAAGTTGGCTTACGGTAGTCGGTTCGCTTTAACCACTTCAAAATGTTTATTGTTCATGGAAAGAAAATTTCTCCGGACGACTACTATACCCAAAGACAGTTACTTAAAATGATTATATGCACAGAAATAATTTCATAAAATATACTTAGCTTTTAATGTGTATATGCTTTTAAGCTTATCTAACTTCATATCATTTGCAATGTATTCGGTAGATACTTGCAACCCAATTTGCATAAATCCTTATTACTGAACAACTTTTACTAAAACAAAGTTGCGTTGTAAAGAATTAAAACATATTCATCATAGGTTTACGTCCTTCATTTATATTCAGACAAAGAAACTTGTAGCTTTGGTTTTACACATGCGCGTTTAATTTTGTACAATTAAAACTGTTTCTGACACACACTAAATAACAATCTTAAATTGAATGCTTTATACATATTGCTGTAGACTGGCACCCCGGGTTTCATAAATTTAAATGTGTATTTTTATTTATTCCATATCAGCCTTGTCAAAACAATGTTAGAGTTTCCACAATTCTTTATTTTGCTAAGAATTTTGATTTAATTGTTAGTATCATTTTATTTGGTCAGTTGTGTATAGTTAATTTCATTTATTTGTACATTTTGCGTACTCCTGTATATAGTTTATTTGCTAGTTTTTTCTTTGCGATGCGTTGCGGTCATCGCACGCAGATTGTAAATTTGTTATATGTACGATGTTATCCCTTGGAGGCCCCCAGTTCTTTGAATGATGGCCGTGTAAGTACATGTTTTTCATTTTTGTTTGCTACCATGTAGGTTAATTTCATTTAATTTTAAATCTTTGTTCGGGTATTTTGATATTAATTCATCCATCAAAGAACTCTTTATTTAATTATTGCTGTTTTGTTTAATTGTGTACGCATTTTGAATATTAGATCAGTAATTATTGTAAAATGTTCTAGAAGATTTCGTGTTTTTAGTTTAAAAAGTTTAAATTTTCCGTTTTCTTTTTGCTGATTTGTATTGTATTGTTAATCACCACGGTTAAGGTGAAGTGAAGCTTTGTGCTGTTAAAATTAAATTTCAATTTATATTATATTTGTTTCACCACGTGTAAAATTTAGTTTGGTTTAAATTTCGTGACCGCGTGGATATTTTTTGTGGGATTGAGATTTATCTTCTGGAACAAATCTTCCATTTTGTTTGCTAAGGATTTGCATTGTCCTTTTTTAAATTGTAGAATCTTATGCAGGTTTGTTTTATGTCAGAATCTTATATTCACGGTTTTTATTTATCCTGTAAATTGTTTCAAATGTTTTTTTTTTTCTTTTTACAATAATAAATTAAATGATTGTAAATATCATCTTAAATAGTTCTTTTATTTTTGAATCAGCCGTTTCAATTTTTGGGGATTTTAAAGAAAGTCAATTTTCAAAACGTCCACTATTAATTTTTAATAAAAATTACTCTGAGATTTAAGAATCTCTGGCGCCCTTTTAAATTCATTTTGCTGAGCTAGCTAAATTAATTTTGTCATTTTTAATTTCTCTTTACTTATATGCTTGGACCATCAGTTCACAGCAATATGTACTTCAATAACACATTCTTTTGGGATATTATTTGCAAGTTATAGGAAAAAAATGCTTCATACTCATTTCATGTTTAGTGGGAGGTCGAATCTTGGATTAAAGTTGTTCCATAATTTATTCCCGATTTCTTGGCGTAATGGTTATTGCGTTATCTCCAACTTTTTAATTGCTACACCAATCTATCTTTCTTTTTAAATGGCAACCTATTTTACTTCTTCCATGCAGTTACATATTTTATAATGTCATTCACCTACAAAATTTCGAAAAAAATTGAAAAGTTTGTAAAAAGTGTAACAATTTACACAAAATTTGCTTTCTTTGCCGATATGTTATGAAGGGCTAAAAATAATTAATTATCTGCTAATTAATTTTAATTTAATTTAATTTTTCAATTACAATCAAGAAACAACGCTCATTCATTTTAAGAGAAATTGAAATTACTTAAAATTAACTAATAATAATAATAACTCAGCACTACAGGCCTTGAAGGCCCTTGGCTAGAGTGCCGGAACACACCACACCGAGCCACTGAGAAGTGTTGTCCGAATGGTGACCCAACCAACAACCGGTACCGCATATTGCTGCTTGACTTTCAAGATTGGCAATGATGCACCCTTCCTTCTCAGCCGTACTGCCGGCAAAATTAACTAATATTCAATTTTAATTTTTAAAAAGAAAAGATATTAATTAGTTAATTTCGACATTCCTCTTAAAATATCACAATAAAGTTGCGTCTAAATCTTTTCTTTCATAAATTTTCATGATTTAACTAGTATTAGCATTCTACAATTTGCGTAAAAAAGATTTTTCTGGAAAAGGTTACATAACAATAATATTAGGGAAGATAAGAAAACTTAAAATTGCTTCTAGGCAACTAAATGCCGATTCAGAATGCTAAGATAAAAATAGTTGGTTATTGTAGCAATCAAAATGCTAAAATTAAAATAATTTCCATTGTACCGGAAAACCATGTATAATAAATTATAGAACATTTATAAGGAGATATATTCACATCATCAGCATCTGAAAAGTTATAATCACTTTGGGATACTTTTTGCCAATTAGTATAAAGTAGGCGTTGTCAAGATATGGTTATATTTACGTCTCACCTTAAACTGGACTGCGCTCTATTCTTTGTTTTAGAAAAAAAATCTATAAAATATTTACGGCATTCGTTGTTGTAAAAATTAAAGGTATTTTTAATCTACAGAAAACCTCACAAATAGATAAATACGTAGTTACCTTGTTATTTTAAAAGAATTGCGTTAAACTGGATGACATCTGCACGGGTTGATTAATAGTGTCGTTTACTGCGGCCACTAAAGCCCTTTGGAGAGTGGATGTTGTCTTAAATTTATCCAATGAAGAAGAAATCACAATCTTGTTGAATGATATTGTTTTCAGCTCTTCTTGGGAAAGTTCAACCTTTTCAAAGATCGACTACCTGGTACATTGCTTGGCTTCCAAATTGGAACTTAGTACTTCTCGTTCTCCTAGCCAGAAGATGCTCCAGGTTTCAAACTGGAAGCCAAGTAGTGTATACTATTGACAAAGGTCGAAGTCTGCGTATATGTTTAACCAACCTCTACGGGTGTAGATTCAGAAGAAGACCAGAGAATTTGAAAATCTACGCCAAAATAGTCAGGAAAAGATCCAGCAAGCAATAGTACGGACGACGATCGTGGCAGTGCACGTGTAAGTTTATTAAATACTGCTTCTTGTGGCGGCAAGATGGTGGCAGAAAACGTGCTGAATTATCTTCTTGTCCTCTAAATACAGCCGGCATTGGGCCTAATCCGAAAGCCCGATGATTTCTGAATTTGCAGTAACCTGCAAAGACAGAAAAAGATGCTTTGGCACATTTGCGGTCAAATTCAAATGATTCTTTGGTTCTGATGTGATTGGGTAAAATGCACTCCTCCGCATGTACCAAACTAGGGCAATTATTTCAATACTGAATCAAATTCTATATTGCCCAGAAATCGATTTGCCGTTTAGCTATCGTAGATGCTTGTCAATAGCAGCTTCTGGTCCATGAAATTGCACCGTGGCACGCTTTTCATTTCCCCGAATGTCCAGATTATGGAAAGTTTATCAGCCGTTCCAAATTTCAAATACCAATGTAACAATATGCTATTTCATGTTTTAATTTCATATTAAAGAGTTTTTAAGGGAATAAATGAAGCAGCCAAATGTGAGCTATTCTCCTATCTGTCTATTGTTAATTCATTCATTTCGTCCACACGTTTACTTTTAAATTTAGAATTATTTCCGTTTCCAGCAAACGTTAAACTTAAAACTGTAGGTTTTAAGTTTTTCTGGATATATTGCATATGCAGTCTTTAAGATAGCACTATGACAAAATATTGTTTAGCATGATGAATACAGTTATCATTAAAAGTGTACTTCGAAGCTAAGGGATATTGATCCAAAAGAGAAAAGTTTCCATGAGGACCAATTGATCATAATTAATAAAATAAGAAAATTATTACTCGAGAAAATATATCTATATAATCACTGGTATCCCGTATTCTGCATTAACGCATTAATATTTTATATGACTCAATAAAAATTACTTTAGAAATACAAACTAATAACAGTGTTAAGTCAACTACGTCTGGATATAGCAATTATAAATCATAAGGCTATCTCTTAACGCGTTTTTCAGTCTTCCTATTAACCCAGAATATTCATCTTTTCACAATTATTTATACAGATTAGTCAATTTATTACTTGCTGTTAACTCATTAAAAAATAGACCTTAATATAATAAAATAGGTTTATGTTAATAATGTTGGATAATTATTAAACAAAATTCAAATGAAGACAAGGAAACAGCCAGCTTACCTTGATGTTGCTACGGCATATTTTTTATGAAACATCCAGTATATTTTCTAAATTCACAATTAATATTAAATTACGTTCGAAATTGTCAAATTATCTAGAATGCAGTCGAAGTAATAAAAGACGGACTTACTATTGCTGCACCCTATACTATTGCTGAATATGCTTACATTCAGCTTTATTTTCTCAAACTCTTTCACCACAGAAAATTAGATAAAATTTTCACACAACAAAACTGGGTTATAGGAGCATGTGAGTCTCAAAAAAAATATTAGTCATATATAAAAAAAATATTTTTTTTAACTATATAGTTAAAATTGTCACAGTAGGGTCCATCTTTAAATGGGAGTATTAATCAAGCAAATTACTTCTGTAAAATTTCAAGTTAATTGGTTAAAAAGGGACGGAGATAAAAAATAAAGTAATTTGGGGGTTCAATTACTTCTACCAACTCTCTTATCAGTTGTAGGGGGCTGAAACTATGAACAGGTCATTTCTTTTAAAGGGGTCAATAAACCCTAAGCAATTTATTTCTTGTCACATCCCAGCAGAGACAAATCTCCCGCCTAATCATCAATATGGCCGCAAAAAGATCGGCTACGCAAGTGACCAGAACGAGGTTCGAACTCGTGGCCCCTTGCACTAGTCGGCACCTTGTTTCCAATTCTTTCCTTTTAGTAATTACACAATTTTAAAATTCCTCATTTCAGCATATCTGTATGTTTTTAATTCATTCCTGAACATTATAAACCAACAAATATTCCCAAATATCCCAATGACGTTGCAAAAACTGTACAACTTTCAAGAGGTGTAAACTTTGAAGTCGCTCTGCAGTAATACTGCATTAAAGTTCCAGTAACTTTAAAGTAATCTTGTTTGGTAGCCATTTGGTTCTAAATACATTAATAACCTACAGGAGTATAGACAATCTGCAACTGGTAACGATTACGTCACTACTTCTATTAAGGTTTAAATTGGAATAACTGTTACTAACAAGTCAGATATTTAGCAGCACTTACATAACAATTACTAACAACAAGTGAAAAACCTAGTCTCAGTTGTCGTCACTTCGTTGCTGATTTGGATGTATTAATAATGATTTCCGAACCTTATACACTGATAACAGTGTTAATATACCTAATGATCTGGCATTATGGACTTTGAGAGAGTAGATTATGCATAGAAAGCAGATTCTTTAAGATCTGAACTTGATTAAAACTGTTTCACCTGGCGTAACTTAATCTCTTGATTTTATTGCATTTTTAAACAAATTTAGATGACTATTTTATTTTACAATTTAATGGATACTGATGGATATTTGCACAGTTTGTTGATGATGATAAATTGGGTCTGATGATTTGTTATTATAAACACAAATATCGATCGCATTCGTTTATTAAAGAATTTATGAGAAAAAGGACCTCTTACACCGCATGCCCATATTGCTTTCGTTGAATTACTATAGTTATCCGCGTTATTCGCTTTTTATTAATAGTAATTTACGAACCTCATAATGTAAAAATATCGAAACAAGCACCGCGAAACTCTCAGAAACAAATTCTTATTATAGTGTCGGAGTAAAATTTAAATGTCGCACGGGAAATTTCGGAACTGCTGAATTACACTGAACTATAAAATTCTCGCTCTGCATAAAAGATTTTATGATGTTGGATGTAAATTAAAAAACGCTGAAGTCGCATAGCTAACAATTAAAAGTTTTATTATTTCGCTAACGTCATAAAAGTATTAATTAAACAGCATGTAAACATCGTGAGATAATTATGACTCATGACAAAAAAGAAACATCAAAAAGCTTATAAGGGACTGTAGGATATATTTGAGAGAATTTTATTGCACAGTGTTCATGCCAATGTAAAATATTACAAAATGTGTGCTTATCCGAATGTGAGGCAAAATATGTGTTAAATATTTTTATAAACAAGCTTTGCAACAAGCTTATCGTGCATACTCAATGCTTGCACAATTGCGTATTGTTCTATAAAGTTGCTGTGCTTTTATAATTTAGATCTAACTAATTTTAGCTCGTTTAATAAATAAAGTAAAATAGTGAAAAGAGGAGGGGGGAAGCACGAAATCATACTAAATAGGTAAATAGTTATAAATATCTAGTAGCAATTGTAGAAAAAAGAGTTTGAACGGAGAAACAGACGAAAAATTAAAAATGAAGGTAAGGCATTCAATGCTCTCAAAGATGCGTTTCTATGAAAGAAGAAAATAAACGAAGAGATAAACACCAAAGTAGTTAAACAAATAGTAAGACGAGTTCAAGCATGCAGGCTGTTCACAGATTTCGACAACCTATTGCTAACATTGTTATTATTAAAGTGACGAATTTGTTTGAATAAGAACAGATTGGCGTAATTTTAGTGCTCATTACCCTACAATTAAGAAAAAAAAAACAATTGAATGAATCGTTATTCAGATATTTGGAAATTTAATAATTTTCTAAATTGAAACTCTTTGTATATTCTTCAATATTTGGAAAGATAATATAATTTGTAATATGAAAGCTTTAATAGGTGATACATTCTTAAAATAATCGATGAAAAGGTTATGGTAAATTGGTATGGTAAATCTCTTAGGTTTAATGCTTTGTCGTCCACAATATCAGTTTAGTTTTAACGTATATTGTGGAGCCTATTTTTATGAAAGACTATTTATTAGATAATTCAAACTTGGAAGAGAAAGTGCGTTTTCAGTTTCAACAAAACAGAGCTCGTCCATGATTCAGCATGAACAATAGAAGTATTAAATAACATAGAAGCAGGTGGATTGGTATTAGCCAATGGTCAAATTAATTCACATTGGATTTTTCTTTGGAGGTTAAAAGTATTCTGTGTGTTGTCAGAGATGCCATATATAAATACTGCAAACTGCTATTAGGGAAACCTTTGGAAAACGTAGACTCCCAACTAATTATTTTTTGTGTCAAATCCATCATCACGTGGTATATATAAAATACACGAACAAAAAGGAAACGCGTTAAACACTTCTTATGACTGAAGGGTTCCATAATAGTTGTAAATAAACTTTAATTTCATCTTTGTAGAATATATTATTTTATTACACTTATTAATTTATACTTTTTTTAATCGAATTTATTCTTTAGCTCTTAGATTATAAAAACCGAACAAAATCTATTGAAGAGCTTTGGAGACATCGGGATTCGAGTGATTCATTAAAGGTATATCCACCAGCCATATCTCGGCAACGGTTTGTCCTAGAACTTAGAAAAAAAATATGCTAGTAAATGGGGCCATGAAAACAGCCTTAAAGTATTTTTAAGTTTCTGAAGTTCCTGAAAGATGGCCTAACTTTCTTTTTATGTTTATTACATTTATTGTGTTTTTTTTTTAAACTTTTCGTTATTAAGGTTGGTGATAAATGAAATAGGTATCTATAAGCTTAGTTCATGCCACTTAGAGTTTGCACCTGCTATAAGATGGCAGCTAAAGCATAGTTTAAAATGTTCGATTTTCAAATAATTAATAAGAACATCAAGTAAATCAAGAGCTTTAATAATACTATTTGCTTTATTGCTTTGAATGGAAATTAGATGGCGTTACCTGCCATCTCGTCCTATTTCTGCGAAAAATAAACCGGAATGATCTATAATCAATCCATAAAAATGCGAACGCAGTAACAGTTTAACTTGCCAAAATCGCAAACTGATATATGTAGTCGTTTCAAAGATAATTGGATTTTTGTAAAATTTCTAAACTTTCAGTTCGCTCTGTAAGTTATGAGTACAGTAATTATGAGCTTTTGGAAAATTTAATTTAAATTCGAACACATCAGAAGCCATGTTAAATCTTGGTATTTTATAGAATTTATATGTAGGTACAATTTATACCTGATTCTGAATGTAATGCCTGAGAAAAGTAGAATAGGCAATACAACTAATATAATGGAAAAGATTATGTTCAGTACTGTACTCCTACCCGTTTAATATTCAATTTAATTGGTTTCATATTAGGGGCGCACTAAGGTATCACATTACCCTGTAGTTAAGGGAGGTAGTCGTACTAAATACACGATTTAAGAGACAAATTGAATACTATGTCCCTTGGAATAAAATAGCGATTCGGAATCAATACACATCCGGTTGATTGTTGGGAAAAAGTACACACAATCGCACAATTACTGTAACGCCCCGTAAACTACTATTGATCCTTTGGTTCTTTTTCTATGGGGGGTATTTTGCTCATTCATTACCAACGTGCCTTAGTGTACGCTGCTACTACCTACCACCGTAAAAAATCAGTAAACAGACAGGAAATGTAATACATAACAATGTATACTACAAAATAGGAAAAAATCGGCGTACGTATATAAGAATTTAGGAATTCCATTCAACGAAAATATTCTTTGCCACTGTAATATTTAACAATTTCAGTGGGTTGGAAAGCCACTTTAGCGCTACCAAATAGTCGATCAGTGGTTTACAACATGTACGCATAGCTAGAATAGAACAAATAAACTTTAACACCTTGTGATTTTTCGTTTTGTTTAATTTTCTACTTCGTTTTTTTTTCCTCCTTGATGTAGCAGAATTTTGATAACGCGAAAGTGACATTTCGCTAATATGTGAAACTCTTAACCTTTATTCTGATATATTTTAATATGTATATTGCTATATAAATCGTGCTAATAATTATGTACATACCAATTTGTAAGTCCAGTATATGTATTATGGGCTAATTCATTTAAAACGTAGCGGTAGCAACGGGTTTGCTGAAGTCTGTCTATCGTACAATCCTTGAATCATATTAATGTAGTTTCCTTGCTGGTGTCGATATTATTGGGGATAGAGGCTCAACGTAGCTCATATTAAAATAAATGGCTAGGAATCTGTGGAGACGATGTTTATTTATTGACAAAAAAAATCATAAAACTTTTTCGTTAGTTCATAAAAGTTAAATCATATTTTGGTAGGCTTTTGGAAAACAAATATGAATTTGTATGAGCCGTTGCATTAAGCAGTGGGCTAGAAATATCAAGAAGAAACGTCATCGTTGAATTTGTTGTTCGAGATCGTGCAGGACGCCATTTTCTTAACATTGACTTTGCAAGATATCTTTCGTTGTATGTAGAACCAAAGGTATTTTATACGATTAAATTTTAAATTTGAGTGCAGATAGATAAGTGTTTTGTACTTTTCTAAACTTTGAGGTTAGAGATTCTGTTTGTCATTACAGTCTAAAGTGTTTTTTAATAAATTTAGTTTGGTATTTTAATGGGCATGGTTTGACGTATAGTAATACCGGAAAGTTTGAATTCCTTTTTAGTTAATTTGAAATTTAATAATTCAAAATATTATGGATAACTGAATATTAATTTAAATGTTTCAAATAAGTGAACTCATGTGAGAATAAGGGTAATGTTTCTTTATGTTATTCTTGTATCAATGAACATATTGTTTTTAATTACACCGTATTTACCCTGTAACTAGGTCAAAACTAGTTCAATGCACTGGCACGAGACAACAGGATGTCTCTAATTTGGGTGCCGGGACATGAAGGGGACTCAAGCGCAGTAAGAAAGAAGTTAAAACCATTACTGGGTTGGTAACTGGGCACTGCCCTCTGAAAAAGCATCTATACAACACAGGCCGTGTAAGCGAACCGTGGTGTAGAAGATGCGAGCTACAGGAGGAAACGAGTTCACATGTAATCTGCACATGTGAGGAACTGAAGGTACTCAGGCAGAAATATTTCGGGAGAGATCTATTGGAGCCCTCGAAAGTCCTCAAGTTTCCACTGGGCAAGATACTGGCTTATAGAGAACCCAAGCTGCTCGAGTGGAAATAAGAGAATCAATAGGGATGGTACAATGAGCACCAAGCTCAAGTGCCCGGACATCAAGTGCCCACCCTAACCTGAATGAATGAATGAATGAATACACCGTATTTCATTCTTGGGCATATTGTTTTTACAAACACTGTCTTTATTAATATAACAACAAGTAATATGTTAAATAATTTAAATCAAACAATAAGTTCATTATTTCCTTACTTTTAGTCATCTAGTGAAGAGAAACTGTAATTCTTTATACCTATGAAAGCTAATGTTTTTGCACATACTTCTTTTTTACCTAGAGGCATTGTTTATTGCATACTATAATTTATTACTTTCTATTCTTTCTGTTCTTCACTCTTCTTTGTGTTATGTCTGTTTCCTGTCCTCTTGATTCATTGATGATGACCCTTAAGTAATTGAAATGACATGCTATAATCATCTTCCTTCTAGTCTAGTTGTATATTGCTGCTTTATTATCCTTTTGCTATTACCATTGCTTTGCTTTTTTACCAACATTTATTTTCATTCGATGTTTCTATTGAACCCCACACCATATTGTTAAATTTCACTGCAGATGCTGTCCGTTCCCGTTTGTAATTACAACGTGTATTTTATTACTGTAAACAGTATTGCTTTCATTATTTCTCAATTTACTTCCATAATAAATCCTGCCGACCTGCACTTATTACTGATTATATAATTTCTTGTACTTATACAAAGGCTACTAATTGTTCCTATCGACTTCTGGTTTACACCCCTATTTTTTAAACTTTCTCATACCATATTTCTTGGTACTTTGTCAAAAGCTTTCTTTAAATCGATAAATGCGAGATAGGTTTTCCCATAGTATTTTGCGCCTGTCTTCACCATAATCTGTTTGATTCCGAAATCCGTTCTGAGTTTCTGATGTTATTTATTAATCAGTTAATAAAACACATTTTGTATAAATAGAGAATAGGTATAACATGAACACTAAAGATAATATTTAGTATGTCAAATTATTGTTGAAGATACTCCTCCACAGTGTAGCATGTGTATAGTGTGATAGTATATACTGCTGAGCAGAGTTTTGTGGGGAGAGAGTGCCACGTAGAGACGGCGAAATTGGTAATAATAAGACGCGTTGTTGCCGATGATCGACACACATCTCAGTAAGATTACACATTCGCTGTTCGTTGTATGTAAGTACTTCTGCGGCCAACGCGTCCACAGATGCTTAAAGAGCCGCTACGAGTTATCGGAACAAAATGTAATAGATCAGTTTTGGAACCGTTCAAAACAAGTCTATTTGAAGCGAACCAATCTATCATGCTGCCTATCACATTATTACATAATAGATGCTTCTGATACCGACGCTCCAGAAACAATGCAACTAGTATCATCAGCATAATGGGCCAACGAAGAACAAGACAGATGAGCCTGAAGTTCGTTCGCATACACCAAAAATAATGACGGTGGCAAAATCGATCCCTGCGGAACACCGCGAGGTACCTCAATTAAAGAAGGCTTACACGCGTGATCGTGTTACAAGCTTCACCCATGATGCTTGCCTTGGTATACCTATATCTGTCAAGTAGGACGAAAAAAGATTATGAGCCAAACCTCTGACGCCCGAGGAATAAAGCTTAGCAAGAAATAGTGTATGATCTATCACGTCAAAAGTACTTGACAAATCAAAAATATACCAGTTACAAGGTTCTTTTTGTCTAATGTTTCATACACCACACTTGAAGCACTATGAATAACACTACATGTTGATTTTCTAGATATAAATTCGAATTGCGTAGCTGACAGTAAATGATGATGACAGTCACCGACATCGTTATTTTACCGCGTTAATTTGAAAATGTAATTATTGTTCTTCTAATTATTTATTATTGATAGGAGATAATTTATGGCCAAACAAAAACATGCTACATAAGGCTCATTCTTTTATTCATCGATACTTAATTAATATATAAACAGAAAAGTACTATAATCAATATACCTATCGATATAATACGCCTTAAACTTAAAAGAAGACGTCACAAAGATTTTTATTTTTAATGCTAAAAGACACGGACAATGTGTATATAAAAGCCCTATATATATATATATATATAATATTATATATATATATATATAAGGCTATACATTCCTAACGGAATTGTAGCCGCTCACGGGAGCTCCTCAGACCGATTTGGTTACTTGGTGGATGGTCACTCCACCTAATTCCTTCTTGGTAAGGTCACATCTTAGCACTTCTTTTTGCCTCATCACATATTCTTCTCCACAGTTGCCTGTCTTTCATTTTCCTTCTCCAATCCTTTATTCCTAAAGTCCTCATGTTCTCGATTATTTGATCTTCCCACCTTGATTTGGGCCTTCCTCTTGGTCTATTTCCCATGGGCTTCCAACTCGTTACTTTCCTTGGCAGTGATTGTTCTCCCTTTCGATTTATATGGCCGTACCACTTCAGACGTTGCGCCTTGATTAATCTAACAATATCTTCTCCTCCCAAGATTTTGTCGACTTCGAAATTCATTAATTTGTTTTCATCTTTGCCAGTTAGGGACATGGTTTCCGCCGCATACGTTGTTACTGGTCTTATTGCACTTTTGTATAATTTCAGTTTTGTGCTTTTACTGATTCTTTTATTCATAATAAGTTGTTTAAACTTATAAAATGCGCTGTATCCCGCTTGTATTCTGTGCTCGATCTCGGTGCTTCTTTCATTTCTGTTGTTCACTATAACGCCGAGGTATTTAAAGTTCTTTACCTTTTCAAATGTGTATTCTCCCACTGTGGTGTCCGTTTTGCCATCTAACTGTTTCTTTCTAGATATTTCCATTAATTTTGATTTTTGCTGGTTTATTTCCAGTCCGCGCTTCCGTGCTTCTGTACTGATGTTAATTAAGGCTCCAGGACTCTCTTATCTCTTGCGACAATTGCCAGGTCATCCGCGAATGCCACGACTTGTACTGATTTATTGCTAATTGTTCCGGTCAATCCACATGCCCTTATTACTCCCTCCACGGCTATATTAAATAAGGAGGTTGAGAGTCCATCGCCTTGTCGTACACCCCTGAAGATTCGTATTTGATTCGTAGACCCCTCTTGTGTTTGGACTGCTGCCGTAGTTCCGCTTAGCGTGGCTTTGATTAGTCGGACCAACTTTTCAGGTATTCCAAGTTCTCTTGCATCTTTCAATAATATATCCCTTTTCACGCTGTCGAAGGCTTGTTTAAAATCCAAGAATATTATTTGCAGTTCGATGTCTACTTCATAGCATTTTTCTATGATCTGGTTGAGCACATGTATTGAATCTACCGTTGACCTCCCTTGCCTGAATCCATTTTGGTACTCTCCAATTGTCCTCTCCGTGTACGTGTTCAGACGTTTTAATAGTAGTGTGGAAAACACTTTATACATAACATTCAATAGGGTTATCTGCCTATAGTTTTCGCATTTTGTAGGGTCTCCCTTTTTTAGTATTGGGACTATTAATCCCTGCCTCCACTCGTCAGGTAATCTCTCTTTCTTCCATATCTGTCTCATTAAATTATGTATTCTTTGCCTCAGTTCTTCGCCTCCCTCTTTTAGCATCTCGTTACAAATTTCGTCTGCTCCTGCTGCTCTGCCGCTTTTTAAGTTGTGTATGATTTCCTTGCATTGTTCGAGCGATATAAAATCCCTACGAATATTAATTACTAGGTGCAACAATATTCTATAGAATTATATACACATTTTGGAGACGTTTCAACATTAAAAACAAAAATTATCGTCTCCTTCCAAGCAGACATGTTCTTGTTTAGCAATAAATTATCCACTTTTAACTAGAATATTCACGTCGATCCGTCGATGTGAAAGTTATATTCTATTGCAACAAAAATCAAAGTTCTTTTTAGCGTTGCCGACTTATTTCAGCAAATTCCAGAAAATTAATGCGGTGTAACCGATTTCGCACGTAGTTGCGCAGCCATTTTGGTCGGCCTAATGGATAAGGACAAGGAGTACAGCTTTTGTAGGGACTGCCAACTTAATACCCTACGTAGACGTTTAAAAAATAGAAATACTAACTTTCCGATTATAGCGCTCCTCTTGTTTGGAGGTAGATCTGAGGGTTTGCAACCCGACTAAGTGCTTTATTTTTCAATGCAAAATCGAGCTAGTTTACATGACATGACTTTAATGGTGTGTACCAAGAAGGGTTACATTCCTATAATTATTACACATTTTTTATCTTCCTTGTAATATATGTACTTGCATCATTTATCATATTTCCCAATCTTTTAGTATTTGTTCGACAGTCCGTACTTTATTATATAATTTTAGTAATAGTGTTTTACGTCCGTTCTCTATTCTTTTCTTTTTTTTACCAACTTTTAATTTCCACGTTTCGTCATTTCGTTTTTTTTTAAGATTTTTATTGTATTTTCTAATTCTACTTATTTAGGCGCAGTCTTTGCTACTATTGTTTTAATACAGCTGCATAATAGCTTGCAATGAACACTCATGCATGCACTCCTATTTGAATTGTAAAATCCTCCATTTTGATTTAAAGAGTGGAATTTCGTAGTTTAAAAACATACCTATTGTTAAAACTTTCTTTAAATATCACTTTTGTTCGATACTACTACGAAGGAAGTTTGACAACTTACAGTTAAAGTTCTTTAAGGTTCCGTTAATGCCTCTGACTAAAGTTCATTGTTAAATACTTTCTTGTATGAGATGAAGTTTGCATTTTCATCTACATTTTTATTCGCTTAAAGAACTACGAAATTTTATGGAGTTATGGAATAAGTCGAGGAACATGAGAAATTTTTTGGGTGATAATACATTTGGGGATCAGGTAAAATTCATAGTTTGAATACTTCCTGAAGACGGTAACGACAATGGAATTACATTTCGAAAACAAGGTCTGGATATTAATAATACCCGCCGTGGCGGTAACTACTTTTAAATTACTTTTCCACCGGAATATTAGCGCAACGTTTTACAGCACGTTTCGCGGACAAAACTTTATACGCCTCAACTTTTCTCTTTACGCCGCCTTTGTTACGTCGAATACAAAAAAAATGAGAATAAGGAGCGAAGGCAGTAAGGAAAACTACATTCATAGCTATTCTAATCTTACGTAAAGCTATGCCCGAACTCGTACGGCTGTAGCCCGAAAATATCAAAAGTATATTAGTCTAAGACTGTGTTACATTGAGTACGGGAAAATAATAGATGACACCTCTCTTGGCAGCTTTCGCTTGATATCCTTCGTTGCAAGTGAAGGCGTCGCCTCTGGTACTTAATTCTCGCCTAGCTTTACTGGTTGGGCGTTCGTTAGATTAAGTTGCTGAGATGAACTTTAACGTTTCATCAACAGGAACACGAGAAACCTGAGCGAACGAAATATTCTATTTATGGCGGTGATATCTGATAATATTTCATTTATTTTTAGAATTCTACTTTTGTAATTAATCCACCAGGTTTATAAATAAAAGTAAGATAAATATATTGCGGAACAGGATCTTTTATTTCATTTATTTTGTATTTTAAACATTAAATTGGCTCAGTTTTACAGCTAAGAAAAGCAAACAGCTTTCGTCTGTAAAACAAGCCAATTATTTTACGACAAGCATTATTGCCCAGAGTGTTTTAGATCACTCCTCCACTATCGTTACCTCGCAAATTATTTCTAATAGATTAATGTGACAAACAAATTAGTAACAAAACCGCACTTAAAGAATCATCTAAAAATATTTTTTTAGCTTTTGGAAACGTTTTGTTGTACAAGAAGTGGACCGCAACTTTCTTATTTTAAATGAACTTTTATTAAAGTTCTGTATCTCCAAATCCAACCGTTTTTTTGAGATATTTGTTTGCAATTCTGTCAAAATTTTGACATGTACGTCGTCTTATTCTTCGTAATATACTCTATTTCACGAGCCACAATGATGCCAAATTACAACGGCATAAGGAATAAAATCGTACATACCAAATTCCGTCAAAAGAAGCACTACATTTTGAACAGAGTGTTCATAAAATCCACTTTTTCAAATATAAAATTATATTTCTAAATACGTCCGTTCTTGTTGATATATTTCTTATTCATTATGCCAGAAAGGTCAAGCATGTGTTTATTGGTCTCACTCGAATTTTTATCATTACACGGAGAGAAAAATATGGTTCAGTTAATAGTTTCTCAGTTAACAGATTTTCGTTTTAAATACGAGCAGTGCGTCCCAAACCTTAAATTAGCATTACAAAAAATGTCAAAAACGAGATTATGATGCCAAAAGTTATTATTATTATTATTATTACTTTATAACCTGTTTGTAAACCCAGTATATATTGGGTGTTAATTAATTTGCATCGTAGCCGTGGTAATTAGGTGTATAAATTTATCGTCTGGTAACTGTATGATTTCAATGTAATTTCCTTAATATCGATACTACTTCAAAGGGTTGGGGGCTCAATGTCGCTGATATTAAATAAGTGGACTGACAACTATAGAGACGTGGTGAATGTTGATATTTTTTTCTAAAAAAGGTTGTTTCATATTTCGTCAAGTCAAATCGATTAAATTATATTTCTGTAATATATCCGAAATCAAAGAGGATCTTCGTTGTAAATTGATTTATTTGCAATCGGATTAAAAGTATATGGAAGAAACGTCAAGATTTTCAAGCATTAGAAGCAATTTACTATATTCTATACATTTGTAAATGACAGTTTAAATTGAAATTTTAGTAGGTGTAGGTTGGTAGGCATGGTTGGTGAATTCGTCCTGTGATAGCGTGAGATTTAAAAGTTGTTTTGATATTTAAACTGAAATTTAAGAATCTAAATATACCGGATGGCAGTTAATATTTCATTTAAATATTGCAAATAAGTGTACTCACCTTGAGTAAGAGTCCTTGTACTGCTTAAATGTTTTTGATATAATATTAAATAATAAATTGTGCATGTTATTGATATTTACACTGTTTTCATTCATATAAAAGTATTCAGTACATTAAATTATTAACATTATTAGAAGTTATTGATTTAGGATGCATAATACGTACAGTTATCACGGCAACCTACCTACTACTGATATAAAAATATTAATATAGCTTATAAATATAACTACTCGTTGGTTAAAAATACGAAAGATTACTAATTTGCATGATTTGCAGAGGTGAATACGAGACATAACAGGTATATTAATAAGCTTATAGCCGTCTAGCGAAGGAGGATTGTATTTTAGAATATCATTAAAGATAGAAAGATAGGTATCTATAAAGAGAAGGCAGATTTAAGAATAAAAGTTTATATTTGTTATTGCATAAAACATTAGCCGGGCAATCCTTAATAAAAAAATCACAATAATATATATACAGTGACCGGCATAAATATTGTAACATACTATACTATATTATTTATTGACAAAACTACAAGCCTAATAGTATACACATTGTCAAAAAGACAGTATCACCGATAGGTGTTCTTCCTACAGCCTCGCAGGTTAAATTTATCTTCACTTCTCGTGGTCAACGTAATTAATTTTGACCACTAGTATGGCGGTAAATTTAAAAAAATATGCCATGAATCTGCAAAAACTGAGGTTAAATGACATTATATTCAAAAAAGTTATTTGAAAAAGTTGCTTAGAATTCATATCTGAGATTGCATGCAAATTTTTGTAAACATATTTAAATAAAAATAACGATTTTCCCAAATATTGTTTAATAGTAGTTGTTGTTGCAAGCGACTGTATCTGGTAGTAATAAACAAAATTTTACAACATTTTCATTTTAAACCACTTAGCAAACATTACTTTTATTGAAAGTTGCAATACTTTTTTTGCTTTCCGAATTAAAGTCGAAATCGAAATCATACTGAAAACGTACTTTTCGGATTTCGCTGTGTTACATTAATATATAATTAAACAATATTTAGAAAAATTGTGATTTTTATTTTTTTTTTGTTCAATATCTTTACAAAAGTTCGCATACAGTTTCAGAACTGAGTTCTAAGCAACTTTTTCAAGTAACTTTTCTGGATATCATGTCATCCAATAGTGGTACGCTCAAGTATGGTGCCATCATATTAATAATTACATACAATGCATTTAGAATCGTTCGTGATGGAAAGCCTATCTTCAACACACCAGCCATGCAAAGAATCAATTTGATCTTGAAGGAGTCTTCAGAGGAGGAATTTGTGACATGATAGAGTGTCACGCAGGTCATGAATATGGGAAACAGTAAGGAGTCTAAGTTTGTTCCTTGAGGAACGCCAAATGTAGGGTAAAAACCGCTGAACTCGTAACCCAAGTACTTGACATGATATTTCCGTTTAAACGCCTTAGCGAAGTCAGTATAAACCACATCCACTTGTTTGTTATTATCGACGTTACTAGCAAGCAACTCATTATATACGACTAATTGTAGTGGTGGATTTTTTTACTAACAAATCCATGCTGACTGGTGGATATGAAGGAATGTATCATCGGGTAAATGCGATTGTATAAACATTTCTGGAATATATTAGGGAAGTTGCTAATAACTGCAATCGTTCGATAATTATTGATTGAGTTATTTATATTGACAATGTTTTGCCTGAAGGCGTAACAATAAATAATCTATCATTTAACGTATGAATTGTATCCTATTTTAAATAAAAATATTGTTGGGACATAAACTGTATTAAACTTGTGATTGTAATAAAAATATTGTCTCAAATATATTAACGAAGGAAAAACTTACACAATTTTCTTGTAAGATTTGACAACATGACGCTTTTGGAAAATAATTAAAGATCCAAAATAACAAAGTTCGATTTTGTATGATTGCGGTAATAAATTCGGCAGGGCAACTGGGGAAAAAGCCGAATAGGAACTTCCTACTCGGGAACATTTTGAATACAACGCACATCCACGATCGCATACAATTCAATTGAATAGAAGTCATTCGTTACTGGAAGGCGGTGCATTACCTTCGTACTCGGACCCGTTATTGACATCCGCGTACATGGAAAACTCGACCCGACTGCTAGCAAACGTATTGTTTATTTTCTGAACACGTGCATCGCCACTAAAAATCTGTCACTTGGGTACCACAAAACGGACCGATTTATAGCTATGCAATTCCGTGTCCGGGCACCTACGTATTCAAGGTAGGTACATACCTACGTTATGGTCTAGTTCGTTTAAATGTTCGATTTTTTGTAAGCGATCGATTACAACTTTGGTCGATTTTTATTACTTTGGTTGGTAGAAAATAAAAGGTTAAGTTAAAAAGAAATAGTTTGTTTTATTTTACAATTTACAGAATACATATAACGGGTAATTCGTTGAAGTTTCAATTGAAAGATTTAACTATAATTCAATACTCTATAAAATAGAACATAGAATTTATTGAAATACCGCGGTAAGAACTGAATGTCATTTACACTGTGCTGTACAGTATTATTCCCTAGAGCAGTGTTTTCCAAACTTTTTGGTGAGTGGAAGCCTGCTCAATACCCACTTTTATCTATATTTATATTACCTATTGATAATAAGTTGATGAACTGTTGTTTCGGTTTCATTATTAAATTAGTTGTGGTTATTTTTGGTCGACAGATATTTGTCGTGGCAAACGACAAATATTTATTTTTCGATTGCACCAAAATTTCACTAACAGCACTAGTGTAATTTTCGTTGTGCGATGATGAATCTGATATCATTTCAGTGAAAGTTTTGTATTTTTCTGCTGGTAGTAGAATGTTGTGCATTGTCAATAAATGAGCCTTTAATCCACAATTCGTTTCGGTATACAATGCATTTGAAAAATGCTAATTAAAATGATTTATTCTCTCCCATTCAACCATTTCTTCGTCTGAAAGTATTTCATTGATGGAAAGCAATCAATCTGTTTGAACCAATGAACAATTTGTGTGCATTACCCAAAATTCTTTTTCTTGAAAGCAAGTATTTTTTGTGACCAGTAAAAATATTTACTCGGTTACTTTGAAGAATTAAATTGAGTTCGTTAGTCTTTGTAAAGATTCCGCTTAAGTAGGCTATTTTCAATTAGCTTCACTTCTGTCAAGTAATCAACTTTTCAAAATTCGAAATTGTGTTCCAAAAAGCAGGCACACAAAAAAATCTGTTATCAATCTAAATATTTTTATTTATTCAAATCGAAATTTAATATATATTTAAATGAACTAAATCTTGTTAGAACTGGTTAGAACATAAGAGTAAATTCTCTGAAAACACAATATACTCTTAGAACAAATAGTATAAATATTTGCATTGGAGTATACTTCCTCCAAATGAACATTGTTGTAAGGAATAAATCTATGCAATCATAGTGAGAAAGTCTGTAGATTCAAAATAAAATCCCTTATACGTTTGGTATAATGAATTATATAAAATTATTAAATGTTTTGTACTGAAAACATGAAATATCAAATTGAAATTACCATAATATTGAAACATTTGAAACGAATTTTACCTCATCATTTATTGCACTAAAACTTATGTTTCAGTTTACAATAAAAACATTAGACACGTTTTGCGTATGTTGAATCATTTGTATTGTTGTCATTTTGGAAAAGTTTTCTTATATTTAAATTTATATTTAATTTATATTTACAAATGTTGGTGTCCACTTAATTTATTATTCATGTTTGGTGTTTTTTAACTTGATGATAGACAATTTTACCTTTTGACGTTGATCCGAAGATGGCTTTTAAACGCCGAAACTAGTAATCATATATTAAATATTAAATGAACGAAAGAACGAGTTTTTTTACTCTTATCTAACCTTTAAAAATTATGTCATTGGTTCCTTCTTTTTAGGACGGTTTAGGAGGTTTTGCATATACAATATATGCTTTACTTGGCGTCACTTTTTGATTGACCAGCGAACAGTGTTGTTGGTTGTGAGTGCAAGTAAACCTAAATGGATACCCCAGCCCTTTCACAGCTACATATAGAATGGGGTGGAATGGGGCTGATGCACAGATGCTACCATTAATATATTCGAAGGTAAGTTCGTACATGTTATCTAATATTAAAGGATTACTGGTTTAAAAAGCTTTGAAATAATACTTAGAGTCAGTGCCATTGTGTCGATAATATATAAACATGGTAGGTATGTACATTGACAAACATATGTGGGTATTTACTAAGTTATTAGTTTTCAGTGGGTAATACCAGCAAATTATTATGTTGATTGAAATATTATCAGTAACCAACGCCGACTAGATACCAGGCCCATGCATTGAGTGGGAAGTAACCCGGGAACACCGGTCGCAACGACGGATACGCATAACATCTATACCTCTACGCATCAATATCCCGTGCTGCAATATCCACGCCTGGAGTACCCCGGTACTCTACCTTCTCCCAAACATTGTAAAACTATGAAGTACTACAATAAATTTATTTAATTATATAATATTTCTTTATTTATTAATTTTCCCGTACCGAGGTTTTTTGGTGTTACTGACACAAAATTAGTAGGTAATTATTACCCTTGAATAGTAGAAATGCTGAGATTAAGCAGGTAAGTATTATCAGTTCAATATACTTATATTTTGGAAGCAAATAATGGCAATACTTCAAATAATACTTTTATATACTTCTATCAAATGTACATAGATTATTAAGGGCATAAATATGGTTTCCAGTTGAGAAAATCTATTTACTCAAATCTAAAATAATTATTTTTGGGGTAAAAATATTATATGTTCATAATGATTTTAGTATATTGATTACATTTGAACTAAAAAAAATGTTTCGTCTAACAAATTCACGGGTTTGCTAAACAACAAATTTTTTTCTCAATATAAATACATCATCTTGGTTATATGGAAAGTTATGTTATATTCAATGTGATGCATTTATATTCAAATTGAGTAATTATTTTTTTGTGTGCACATCGTCGCAATCTTTTTTCTAGCAATTATCACGCATGTAAGTAGCCAGAAATATAGGAAATGTCTTTCAACCAATTCGAATGCTAATTTTTAGCTAAAGATGAACCCACTTAAGCAAGGGTTTTTATAAATTTGCTTGGGAATTGTATTTTTAGGTATAATTACCAATATGTGCGACAAAAATATTTGTCTCCGATTTGAGTTATTAGTTCAACGAGAATATCAAATACATATTTTAAGTTTTATTTCCTTTAACAACTTTTTTAATGGAATTCTGACCTACTATAGATTTAAGAACAGACGAATGA
Organism: Protaetia brevitarsis; assembly: GCA_004143645.1. Lineage (NCBI taxonomy): Eukaryota > Metazoa > Arthropoda > Insecta > Coleoptera > Scarabaeidae > Protaetia > Protaetia brevitarsis. Next base: position 531,658 of record RXPK01000187.1, on the reverse strand, counting down.
AAAATGAAAATAAAATAAAAAGGATTTCAATAAACATAAAACAAAGCAATGCAATATAACAAATATGTAAAACATCTCAAAGAAAATATAAATAATTACTGTTATTGTATATAGGTACTTATTAGAATTTTTATATTATAAGTATGTTTATATTTCAAATTCGTATCAGTTTGCAGAGTATTTTTTTAATTAAACGCATTGAAGAAATCGGAATAGTTTTCAGTCAGGTGCTGATTTATACAATGGACAAAACTATTTATTGTTAACAGTGGAATATAAAACTAAAACAATTTACTAATACCATTTCTTTTTCAAATTTCAAAGATAGCACTAGTAAATTTCATAAATGGGAAAACTTAAGAGAAAAGACAACTTTCAGCCAATTTATATTTTGTAAGACACATACACCGACCAGGGCTATGAACCACCACGCGCTTTTATATTTAAGTAAATTCCTATTTCTAAGTTTATTTTTCTAATTATCTATAAAATGAATAAATGAAAGTAAGGAACAGTTTGCAGGAGTGTTAATTTTTATTATATAAGTGGTCTCCATTGGATTGGATAAAACGTATAAAAAGAGAAAAAAGTCCTTTCGGCCTGGGGCCATCTTCAGAAGCATGAAAGATATAGATGAAATAGTAATAAAAATAAGATATAAAATATTAAAATTAATGAAAAGCATCAAACGCATACAAACATATTAAAATAGAGAAGATCAAACCCCGCGTGTATTTAAGTGAATGCAAAATTTTTAATTTTTATTGTTTTTTAAAGTTACTCTCTTAAATGTTGCAAAAAACACCTAACTTTCGTGGAACCCTTGAGTGGTCTCCATGGAACTCCAGGGTTCCGTGGAACACAGTTTGAGAAACACTGTCCTAGAGTACGTTACACCAAACATGCAATGTTTTTGTTCCGTCACATATATGTATCTACTGTATGCATTTAATTATACTCGGAAATGATGTACAATGCGGTGCTGCGCATGAGTGTTATCTTAGTGTTTGCATCGAGGTGCAAGGCAATTTTCTACTAATAATTCCGTTGAATGGTCCGTTACATTCCTGTCGGCTTGTGAGACCGACACCTCGATACAAAAGGATAGACGTGCATTGTGGAGTCTATTTGTCAGTCGAGATGATACGGACAAAAGACATGGCCCGTCATCAATAGGGGAACTAGACCTGTTCCAGGTGACTGTATTAGGGTGGCCGACCATCATTGAATGAAATCGAACGTGTTTCATTCGATTTCTAGGTTAATCTCGGACTAAGTTCTCCCTTTTTGTGTTGTCACCGTTCGAAGGTGAAAACGTTATTGTTGTTTTGTGTATAAATCCTCAAAGCGCGCATATTTTCACATTGGATCCGGGTGTACACGTTCTCGGTATACGCAGCAGATTATGTCACTTTTCAATAAATTCGGATTTGTAGGTATTTTGGGCGCGTTTGGGATATGTCTACAGAATCAGGCATTGGCAGTTTATTTTTAGAGCGCTATCACAATATCAGAGAAAAAAATAAATGAAGCAAAATAAAACTAAATAAATATTTTGATACATTATTAAATTTACTTAAAGAAGTAAGATTACTGATTTATACTACTTCTGTTTTATCAAGTCAAATCTCTTGAGGTAGCCTCTACCGATTAAAATTCTTCTGTAAGCATAAACTACGGTTTGCTTTTCATTCCGGGAAGAACATACATATGTACCCCAATCACACTTTCACTTGTTTCTTCGTCAATAAAGGAAAGAAGTTACAAAACTATATGTATGTATATTTACACATTGAATGAATTATAATTTACTGCCAAATTGAAATTTGTGTATGTTGCTTGGGTAAGTTTTTTTTTGGTGTAAAATATCATGGGTGTCCTGAAAGCGCAACATATAAAAAGCATTATTCAAGTACTCACTTGAAAACTATAAACATCAAAAAGTTAAAACTTTCTGAGATTTAACATTATACATAAAGCTACTTCAGAAAAAAAAGAGAAATCAAGTCTCTGCAAGATCCAACTTTACTAGCTTGTCTGTTTACAGCTGATTGTAGCATTGTATAAAATACGAAATCTCTTAGTTTCTGGAGAGTGGGAGAGTGTAACTTTTTACCTAGGGGAATTGGCCTAAAATAACATACTACGGTAAAACAACATAGCGAAAAAAATAGCGCCACCTATACGGGTTCAACACTAGCTAGTTAACTAAACTATTCTAGGCGCTGTTAACGGAAACGGCCATATTTGTTTGTAGTTCTCCATTAAGTGGTTTCACAGCTGACAAATCTTTTCCGACGGTTCGGAAATGTTTGTATGGCATAAGTGCAATTTCCAATATACTTTTTCTCTACTTGTGAATAAGCGTGCTCAACCTATATTCATATATATTCAAAACTAATTAGATTACAAATGTCTTGTATGTTGGATAAATGTTTACTTGCGGACGAAATGACTCCTTGTTGGTATAAAATGACTAAAAAATGCTTTGTTATTTTATATCAACACAGACCAAGCAGGTTTTCAACCCCTTTCTTTTGTTAGTAATTTGGCATAGAAGAATATCCTATCGGAGTAAAATGATATGGAAGTAGCAATAAAGCAGTGCAAAATGGTGATATTAGATGGTTGGCTGTCTCTAAAAGGTTCATTGTCATCACAGGCAATCTCAGACGCAGGACACAGGGTCGAAATAAAAGAATTACGGGAACGAAAAGCTGTACGGATATGTATGTAGTCCTACTTTTTCAATTGAGTTTGATTAGAAAATTAGAAACTTACATGTTTGGACTCTCTAGCACCGAGGTAATACTGTTGGGATTTGAATTCCCAGAAGGAAATAAAATAGCATACAGGTCTAATCCAACAAAGATAATGGTTGGTTGGGATTGGTTCTTAGATTTTAGAACCCGAAATCCAGATATTTCATTGGGAATTCCCGAGGCCACATTCGTGCTTGTGGGCAAGATTTCAGCAAGCCCCAAGTTATGGATTTTTTGAATGTTGAAAAAAACAGCTGTGGAACATAACATTAGTTTTGATCTTATCCATAATGTTGACGAATCTGCGCTCTTATCAGTTCAACGTCCACAGAAAATATTAGCAGAGAAACGCAGAAAGCATATTGGTGCTATTAGAAGCGTAGAACGAGGAGCCCATCAAATTTAGTTCGTTGTATGAATCCGATAGGAAACTCTGTACCACCATGTTAAACATTTGCAAGAAAAACAATAACAATAATTAATTCTCGATGGTCACGCAAGTCATAAAAACTTAGATGCAGTGATGCTTGCCAAAGAAAACGGCGTCACAATCATTTGCATGCCTCCTCATTGCACTGTCTAGAGGTTATAACCTTTATAACCTCTAGATGTGTATTTTTTGGGGCACGTACCACACTTTACAACTAGGCCATCAGAGTATGGTTAAAAAACAATCCCGATGGTACGGTGACTCCATATTTGGTGCTCAAAGTGCAGGAAATAGTTCAAAAATTTGATGTCAGAAGAATCTTAGAGGCGAGGTGGGAGATTCATTCTCTTCTACTCAGGACGAGGATGATGCGTCAAACATTTGTTACAAATTGCCTATATTTCCAAACGAAATCCGATGAACTTGGCTGCCCTGTAATAATCGCAAAATGTGTGCATACGCAGTGTGTTTCAGCAAAAATAAAAACTTTATTTGTATGTCGCTAAATACATTTAAATACTGAAAGAAATTCTTAATTTGAAATGTTATCCAATTTTCTATAATAATTCTAATTGTAAGAATCGTTTTGCTTGCGAAATACACAATATTTTTACAATTTTAAAGGTTCGTTTTTGAGTTGATGGTTAGGTATTCATTCTAGCTTTACTTCTGTTTTTTATATAAAATCTATGTTTATAATTATTTTCTGGGTATTTTACTTGTTTATTTTCCTATGTATAAATATAATAACAAACATATTATGAATTAAATAAAACTCAATGAATTGCAACAATTTTTCTAGTATTAATCGAATGTGGATTGTTATTGAGGTAAGGGGAGAGTAGGTTTGCAACGTAAATAACGTGATTTCTGCAATATCTGTACATTCAATGAACCTTGTAAAATATCTACATGACAGTGACCTACGGTAATAGCAATATTTCATTGTTTAACTGTTTTCTTCCTTTAGTTGGCTCTCCCTAAGGGTATGAGATGAAATGAAGTACGTGGTACGATGAAGTGAATCTCTCAATTTCTCTTTATATTCCTAAATATACGAAACTATAATTGGTATATAAGCAGAAATAAACTTTTATATGATTTGTTTAGTGAAATAAGGCATTTACATATATTGGTTATGAGAATAGTTTGTTGCTTTATATATGTATCTGCAAAGAATTTTAGTGACCTTTTAGTTACTGTACAAGTATTTGCTTTAAAATACGTATGTAGTTCAAGAGTTTGAATAATTGATGTTCGGTTAATCGACGTTCTACTATGCTTAAAAAACTTGATTCACATTACAATATATTTGTTGTTTTAATAAACTTAGTACCACGTATCGATGTAGGATTTCCTCAAGGGCTTATCTCTATTTCGTAAAAATGCTAAGCATTAACTGCAGTAAATGCCACGAAATCGGCGCTCATGGTCTGTTGTAGAAGTTTTTGTCTATCAGGCATCATCAGAGTTCCTCCGAGTGTATAAATCCACTTTATTGCTATCCCATTACCCATTACGCAAACGGAGGTTCAGATTAGTAATGGGCAGAATCTAATACTTTAGAATTGAGAACTTTTAAGAATCGAGACATTTATTCGAATACTTGAGTACTCGAATATCGATGGCAAAGTTCGCGATTCTACATCGTTCTCGAGAACTTTGGTAATATTCCAATACTTGTCTACTCTAGCAAAAGAAAAATAATCGTAAAAGTTACAACCACAATTGTTCAGGGTTGTTTTGTTTTGGCGTTTAAAATAGTACCTATTCATTAACAGTTTAGATTTAGCTCTGTGTCAGGAAAGTTGGTGTACGCTTTATGTTCTGATTTTAATATAAAATGAAACCAGGCTCAAAGAAATCAGAAGTGTGGAACTTCAAAAAATCCGGCGATAATAAATTTGCAACATGCATTTTATGTAAAAAGGACTGAAATTCTGCAAGAAGGGATATCTGGACCTGGTTAGATAAAGAAAGTATAAAGAAATGGAGGTCGACTGAAGGTCAACTCCATTCTAAAGCGCTAATAAGGTATGGGGATGCTAGATTCTCTGATAACCTACTCAGACGCTGCAAGAAAGAAGCTAAAACTATTACTGGGCTGATAACTGGACACTGTCCCTTGAGAGAGCATCTATACATAGGTCGAGTAAGCGAACCGTGGTGCAGAAGATGCGAACTACAGGAAGAAACGACTTCACATGTAATCTGCACATGTGAGGAATTGAAGGTATTCAGGCAGAAATATTTCGGCAAGAATCTATTGGAGCCCTCGAGGGTTTTCAAGTTTCCCACTGGGCAAGATACTGAGCTTTATAGAGAACACCAAGCTACTCGAGTGGAAGTAAGAAATTTAATAGAGACGGTACAATAAGTACCTAGCACAAGTGCCCGATCTATAGGTGCCCACCCTAACTAAATGAAAGAATGAATGAATAAGGACTGAAAGTTTTTCAGGAATACTATTAAATTAAAAAAAAACATCTAGACAGACTCCATACGACGCAGGGACATCTGGGCGAAACAATTTTTCTAAATAGTTTCTAAATAGCTTCTTTTTTATTTTATTTTAGAAATGTTTTAACAACTTATTATGTAGTAACTTGTTCATTTTGTTTGCACGAACTTTTATATTTAATAATAATGGTTTTTTTTAAATTATCTTTTCTGTTATTATATTTTGAGGAACATTTCAAGTAGTACATATATGGGTGCAACAAATTTCTGTAAATTTTAAAATTTACGATCTCTAAATTCCAATAGTGTTTGTAGTAGTGACAATCTGATAATACACATTTATAAAAAATAAAAATAATAATAAAAAAAACGATTCACTCATAGTTATTTAACTAGATGACGCATTCAAATAAAAAATTATACATCTATTGAATCTCGAGAAACGAGAATTAACATACGAAGACAAATATTCATATTGCATATGAATACGAAAACCGAGAACTGACAACCGAGAACATGTATTCGAATACTTTCATTCGAATTCAAGACTCGGCGCATCCGAGTACTTTCACGAGTTCTCGAGTGGTCTCGAGAACAGTCCGGGATTGAGAACTTTACCGTTTTGCATTCGAATACTCACATCAGTCGTTCAGACATCCTCCCTCTTGAAGCCAAACTCTCACCCAGCAGTGTAAAATCGATAACTGCAGTCAGTGATTTAGCTCGGGCAATTCATCGATTGCCAGTTCCGCTAGATTGCTCATATAAAACGAGGACACACGACTGCGTGCGTTAGTGATTCCAAGAACGGCTTATCATGGTGTAATAAGGTCAAAATGTTTAAACTATTGAACGCACTGGCAATCCATTAATTGCCCCAGTTATAGATCAGTGACTGCAGTTACCGGCTTTACGCTGCAATCGTTTTCTGGGTGAGAATTTGGCGTAAGGCTCCCAGAGAACGTACATCTGAACTTTCGTTTACGTCAATGGGTGATCGGAGATAACACTTGAGATGCGATTGAGATCAGAATGATGAGAGTCGGTTTACACTTAGAGGAAAGCAGGTAATACCTGCTAGGCAAAAACTCGATTTTGTTTCTAGTATTCCTCTTTTATTACTTTTGTTAGTATGATGATTTCTACAATAAACTATGATCTTCGCCTTGCTAGCATTTTTCGACTAACTGTTTAGAGTGTTTAGACATTTTCTCTTTGTTGATTTCCTTATTCCTTTATTTTAGGTTCCTTTAACTTGGAAATACACAAAGCTTTTAATAGTTTTTGAACATTGAAACTGCTTAGCTACTTACGCTATTTTAGTAATAAGCTTTAATAACAGGTTTTCTATTTATTGTTTCTCAGATATTGTTTATGGTAATAGGAATTTGGCGCGAGGCAACAAGTTGCCCATCTGGATATTATTTCTCAGTAATTATATTCTGAAATTTATTTAAGCAGGCTGGCAGAAATGTCTGCCATTATTCAAGCAGATGGAGTTAATTTACATCGCAGATTCATATTTTCCAGCAACTCTCTCAGATGGCTGAAAGCAAGCGGAATAAATAAATATTCAAAGAGAGGAGGAAATACGAAGCGCAGACGTCTCATTTGCGGCGTATCCAATTCAAATTCGCGACGTTCGAAAATGCATTTAATGCAAGAAGCTCCTTTTAACGATACAACCTGCAAAGTTAAAAATCTTCTACGGATGCGACGATTTCACTCTACCACCGTCTAGTTCTTCGCCATTCCTGTGGAAAAGCTCTTATTTACGGGCGCTAGAAATGCAATTTAAGGCGAGCCCGCGCGTTTCCACGTTGGCGGCCTGCATTTGCATAATTCACGCGCGAGACAAGACAAATTCCTCGGAGTTTTCATTATAATCCCGTTCTAAGCGAATTTTCCCGCGGAAAACTTAATGGAGTCCGCGAGATGTTTACGGTTTCCGTCACTTTTTATTTGCATCCGCTGACGGATAAGGATGGCTTGCGTTCACACAAACGTGTATTTTTCCGAGTTATTCGCCATAATAATTTACGTTAGACCGAACTCGCAAAAGCTTTTGTAAACTTAAATTTAGACAGTGCGTTTCCGCAAAGGATACAGATGGGTTGGCGCGTGTTGTGGATTATTTGCTGGAATAGGCGAATGTGCCCGTAGGTGTGTGTTTTCAACATGTATTGCATAATAGGTTTTGTATATCCGAAAGCATAAATTGCGTCTGAAATAGTAAGCCACGCTACATTTGGTCAAGTTATTTCAAGCTAGTGTAATATGTGAACTGAAATTATAGTGCTGTCTGGTGAAACTTAAATAGCTTCGAGATCTCATCTCTTTTAGGATTTATGAGGATAATATATTGATGTACATTTTGTCTGCATTCAAAATTGCGGAGAATGTGGGCAGAATATGAATCTATTCATATTATTCAAATATCATTAATTAATATGACTTAAAAGGTATTTAGTGACGATGAACTTATTGTTAGTCGTATATAAACAGGAAAAACTTTTAACAGTGTATAGATGCTACTAGAAATAATTTCAACAAACTCGAAGGAAAATGGATTATTTAAAATAGCCCTTGTTTTCTGTACTAGTTGGCTATCAAAAGTTTACCCTGCGCCATACAAAAACTTTGTACATACAAGTTATAAGTTTTGTAATTTAATTAAGGCGGAAGTGTGTTGTGCATGCAAAACTTTTTTAATAAATGTAGCATAACATGAAAGAAGTAAAGTAAGCAGATTTATACTCCCCTGTTTGTGTTTAAAAAATATTTAAATTCCCGGAAAGTCCTATTCTCAGCTACAAGCATGCATATTTATAGCCACTTGTGCATAATGCATTTCAATTCATTAATTTTTTATATTCTACTGCTGATTATCTAAGTTTCCTGAAATCGCTTAAGCAGTTACTTAAAAGGGTTATATAGTAATGATTATATTTTCTACATACCTTTCTTACGGTTTTTAGTAACTGTTTTCTCATAATACCGACAAATTTTTATGTAGTTCAGATAATTATTCTATATTCTATATTACTTGCTAATTCCAGTTTGAATGCTTGGTCAAGTACACATACCAGACGTTTTTGCATGACCCTCAGAATTGAAATAATAACAGTTGGTTTAAATTTGGTGTTTATACCTGTAATACCCACTAATTTTAATATCCTTAATTATTCTTAAGAAAGAAAGAACGCAATAATTAGGAATATTTGATGATATAGGGAAGCATTTGCATTTATACAAATTTTCTTTTAATTAATTACTTGTACAAGTTTTATTTTCTTGCGAGTTCCACTACAATTTTTAGTTGCGCAATGGTTTAGTTAGTTACGCGGTATTTGACATATGTACTGCAATCAAATTGGTATGCATTAGCAGACAGACTAATTGCAAGATGAACTTTGTTCAGGTAGTTACGTAGTGTCACATCATTCTTTAGGATAACGGCGGAAAAGGCTGCAGATAATTGTATCAGAACAGATATCTTGGAGCGAGTGTCTCTTTACCTCTATCATCAAACGGGTAAATTCACTGGGCTGCGTTGGTGGAGCTGATCAAGAGCGCCGTTTGATAACACTCCACATGGGTCTGCTAAAAAAGATTTAATCAACAGTGGGGTAAACAACGTGACCTCCAGATGGATGCCGCAGCTGCTTTCTACCAAGTTGGTGGAATCAAAAGTGGGGTACAAGAGCATGTCGGCTAGTACGATCAGAGGATGCTCACAACGATGAATTAAGTAGATGAAATTTTATGCAGCTTGACTAATCCAGCTATACGTACAACATGTAAAAGTATGCTGGTGATATTGTGATATATGCAAGAGGAAAGTTTGAGAATACCCTCTCATTCAAAAACGACTCGATTTTACGAGAAGATGGTGTCAATCGGTGGCACTTAATGTTAATCCTACTTACGCAAAAAGCCTGGATAGTGTGCAGAAATTTTGCAGGTCAAAATTGGAAATGCAACCCAAAAATACGGCTTCGTATGTGTACAGCGATAATGAGACCATCATCACTCATGAGCCAGTAACTTGGAACAAAAAACTAATCCACCGCAAATGCAAAGATTTGCCCACGTATTGCTGTGTACTGATTGTAATGAAAATGCAAAATTAATTTAACAAGGAAAAATTAAATTAAATTAGCTAGCTCAACGAAAAAAAATTAAAAGGCACAAAAGAACAATTAACCTCAGAGTTACCCTCGCAAATTAAAACTTGTATTTAACCACGACAAGTAAATTGTGGGTGAAAGAAATCTGACTTTCATAATTACCCCAAAAATTGAAAAGGTTTAAATAAAAATAAAAGAACAGAAATTTAACCCACAACGTTAATTAACAAACAAAAATTTATTGTAAAAAAAAAATAAAATAAAAAGGTAATTACAAAATTTGCAGAAAAAAAACCGTGAACAGAGGGTTTCAAGCCTAAATCAAAACTGCACGTGATTCTAAAATTACAATAGGACAATGCTAAATCCTATATCAAAGCAAAAGATTTGTTTGTTCAGGAAGATAATTCTTTTCTTCAATACAATCCACGTGGTTTCAAATAAAATAAAATAAATTCGTGGAACACTAGAAATTATACAAAAATGAAAGCTAAAAACAAGAACAATGCTTCTATTCACCCAACCCGAGGTGATTAATAATTAAAAACGAAACAGTAAATTAGAAAACGGAAAAACTAACTCTATGACTTATAATAAAAAAAACAAAACTGAAATATATCTTCCTGCACGTAAAATAATAAGTGATCCTACATCTACAATGTGCACACATCAATATAATAACAATCATTATTATGCGAATTCCTTGATGGAGGAAATAAAACAAATTATACGAATTAAAATACGATATCAAATGAATTAACAAAATGGCAGCAAAGATTCAAAAATACATGTACTCACGCTGACAGTCGCCCAAAGAACTGCTTCGTACAATTCACCAGTCGTTTTTCAAACAACAACAGCTGCGTACAACGCAACGCACAAAACAACACGCCAACATTTAGAAGAAAAGGCGCTAACATACATGAGCAAATAAAAGACATCTAAAAGACTGAAATAAATTTAAAAAAACTTAACACTAAAATAAATAAATTAAACAATTAACTCATTAACTTAATCTTATATAAAAATAAAATCTACATCTGTGAAAATTCTCTCGAAACATTGACAAAGGCTGAACGGAGTAAACATGACAAATCCAATGCAACTTAAAAAAACTCTCGCGAAAACTGGGTGTCGTCCACAGCAGTATGTATAACTGAGGCTACGAGAACCTACTGAACAGGCGCTATCGAGGTGCTATTGGATCTTACTTCCTCTCCAGATCGTGGTGGAGAGCGTGGCATAAAGAACCACGCTGGGAATAATTAAAAAAGGAACGATTAGGCATAAGCCTCAATCTCCTGGTGGTGATCAAACCTGGAACATGCTCTGGGATGACATGTCGAAAAAAATCAACTTTGTGAAAGAATGAATGAGATTAAAGCACCATTTCGGAATTGAATAAAAATGCCATACAATGAGGAAATCTCTTGAATGAAAACTCTTTTCTGCGAAACTATAAATAGAAGATCTACAGAATGCATCAACTTGTGCAAGAACAATATTTGCACATTAACAGGGATCCTTTCAGGTTATTGTAAGCTAAAAGAATAACTGAATAAGCTTGGACTAGCAAAGGTATCCGAATATTGATATTAGAGGAAACAGGATAAACTACCCATCCATCTCAAACTGCTCCATACTGTGAACTTACGGGTGTTGCATCTGATAGCATTTGACATCGAAGAGGGAGATTTACTTAGCATGGGCCCTTCTCATATCCTGCACTTTTCCAAAGGCATATAATTGGACGGCCAGCGATAAAACTGCAATAATGGGGCACAATAGATATTTTAGGTTGCAGTGTACTAGTGTGCTATAATCCTTCATCTACACATTCAAATAAGTGTACCTATCTTTACCCATTAGGTTTTTCCCAGCAGCTTAGAACCACTATTACGTTGAAATTCATAATAGTGATGCAGTACTGGCTGATTCATACAATGTTCGCTATTTTCAATTACTTACACTTTGTTTAGAAGTTGTTAATACGCGAACATAGTTTGAAGGACTACAAAAATTAAATTAATTCAATAGATAAATAAATGTGAGCCACTGAAAACATCTATAAAATTTATGGGTGACTTTTATAGCTATATACCACCATCTAATGGTCACACTATTTAATAGTATGTAATAGCATCATCGATTTATGAGATAATGTATTATTAAAGAAAAAAACGATTGTTTAATATTCTCAGCGCGAAAACTTTCTTCTTCTTATGTCGCTGTTCTTAAAATTGTGGCCTGTATTTAAAAAGTGCAAACTTAGTGTAGCTTTTGCGGTATCTCTATTCCTAACATGTAATATGTGCTTGTACAATCACGTTTCAAGATATCTTAGAGTTTGTCCAATGTAACAAAGTTCGTATTTATCACAATTAATTTTATACATACCAGGTCAATTATGTTAAGTTTATTTAAACCTAAAAGATGTTTTAAGGTGGCATTAGGGAAAAGCGAGAATTAAATTAATTTTTTTGAAAAGGTTAGTAAATTTATTTTCCAAATCGGGGCAATAAATAAGTTTCGCGTACTTTTTATTCAAAATGATATTTCTACTGAAGAGTAAAGTGGTGTTGTTCCCAATATACTGTTTTTTGAAATCTTTTATATGTATCTTCGATATGAATTTTTTGCCATACCCGTTATTTTTTTCCATATCATAGATGAAAATTGTTGAGATTCTGTGTACATCTGTACCGGCTATACCGTTATCTGTAAGTCTGTAAGCACCTATAATACATGCTTACAGTCTTATATATAATCTTACAGATGATGCAGATATGCTTAGAATCCCACCATTGGTTCACTATTACTACTGCTATATATTTGTAAAATAGAGAGCACAAATAAAATTCTGTGGGAAAGCCTCAAGATTTTGCGCTACGCCACTGACTATTAAGATTTGCTTTCGATGAAGGTCTATTAAAGAACCTGTAAAATAGAGAAATGTGCATAATATGTTTTCAATAAACTTGACGTTCTCACGGAGACGGATTTTCTATTCATACTTATTTACACTCTCCGGCTCACTTTTTTGGGTATTTCTACAGCAAGTTTTGCTTTTTGACACATTGTTCATATAAATAAACGAGGAATATGTAGTTAAGAGATCAATAAATATATTCAGCTCCTTTTTTTTACTAGGTCTATTAATTATATTTATAACGTTGTCAATACTTCCGTTCATTATATTAATATACCTAAAAGATTAAGGTTTTTATACATTAAAAACTTGAGAAAATAAGCATTTGAAACGTCATTGTTAAGTAAAAGTATTTGCAAATAAATTGGGGGTATTAGTTATGCGTTATGTTATTTCCGATTGTGAAGTTGCTTTTGTTCCTGTTAGTTAATATTTATTCTTTCGCATGAATGTCTTTATTAATTATCATATTATATATTATCTAGTGTTTCGTGTAATCTATATTAGAGATAGTTAATAGTTGATTATGCTTGCAGTTTTTTTACTTCAAATCGTGCAGACGTTTTGACCTAAGTATCGATATCAGATAACGAAATGTCAATAAAAAACGTTACGTCATCGCTAAGACAAAGGGTCCTCTCTCTCACTAAATAAGGCATTGTATTTGTTCGGGGTAAATTCAATAACGAATCTTATAAATCACAATCAGTGGAATGCGTTTTTCGCTTCTACCTGTGTCCGAGCCGATGACTCGAAATCGGAGACCTATGGGCCTTTTGAATTACCATTGTTGTTGATAAGTCAACCCTGCGATAGAATGACAGCCGTTCATGAATTATATTACAAATCATTTCGGAAAACGTACGTACGTGCATCGTGCGCACACGCGCTCGAAGAGGAACTTAATCAATTTTGGGAGTAAATAAATTCGGATGAGATGCAGCAGAGATTCCCGGGGTGCGCAATTAAAAAAGGAAGCCTGTACGTTCCCGAGATTAATGGCACTAATTTTAGGCTTGTAATAAACTTTGTGTAAGTTCACATTTTACTATCTTGTTTTTGCTTCTTGTTTATTTTAAGATTTATGTCCTTCACTGTGATTATAGTGTTTGCTCTAGCAGTTTGAATTAATTTGATTGAAACTGTCTTTAGGCATTTTAATGCCACTGATATACCTTCCTATACACTTGGCTTTATATATGCATATATAAAACATAAACTATTTTTTTATTAGTGGTTAGTAAATTAATTAGTCCTCTTCCGCAAACATTTGACAATGTATTTCTGTTAAATCTTTGAACATATAAATAAATTTTATCATGAAAGTCGCCCATATCTGCTATGGCATCTTGTAAATTTCAGTTTTTAAGTAACTCCACAGGAAAAAATCTAACGGAGATAGATCCCGCGAGCAAGCGAACCCGTTTGAGGACACTATTGGTATCAATCCAACGACATGATTCAACATTTGATTTAAATAATCAGTAACTATTATGAGCACGTGCCCCGTATTGATGTAACCACGTATTATTTGGTGGCTCTAATGGTAGGTACATCTTCCAGAAATGGTGGAAACTGATTTTGTAAGGACTGTAGGTGTAGGTAGCGCACACTAATTGATGTTTCGTGATAAAAGCGAATACCTATGATATATTTGTATGAAATTCCACACCAAACGCTAACGCTAAAAATTGTTTTATCCTTTGTTTATTTCCTGTAAACTAAAAAATAATCCACTTGTGATTATTTTCTCACTATTAGGACACTATTCTTAATTAAAATATCATTATGGTGAAAACGATATGCTTCACTCCACATAATCTGATTTACTAAGTTGTTACTTTCCGTAATAATACAGAAAATTCTGCTGGAAATTTGAATCTACATTGATCATTTCATATTCTTAAATGGTACCCTAAATTTATTTTCATTTAGAATCCTACGGTAAGAAGTTGCAGCTAGTTCATGTTGTCCTCTTAGTTGCCATAATGTGTCAATACACATTCTTAATAACAATTTATTGACTAACAAATTAATGCATTTCTGCCTTTAACTGTAATTATTATAGTTAAAAGCAGAAATATATTCATTTGTTATTTTCTCACTGTAAAACACTTGCGATCTTTGCATATTTGCTGTCCTGCCGATCTTTCAAGATCTAATATCGACATATGTTCGGTTAAAATGCTCGAACCTCGTCCTCTACTAGCTTAATTGGTAAAAGCGCCTGTCCGGCAAATGGGAGGATGTAGGTTCGAATCTTGCGTCAGAAGGAAAATTTTCCTTGGGAAAAATTACTCCTAATTATTACAGTTAAAAGCAGAAATACATTGATTTGTTATTTTCTTACTGTAAAAAACTTGCAATCTTTGCATATTTGCTGTCCTGCCGATCTTTCAAGATCTAATATCGACATATGTTCGGTTAAAACGCTCGAACCTCGTCCTCTACTAGCTTAATTGGTAAAAGCGCCTTTCCGGCAAAGGGAGGATGTAGGTTCGAATCTTGCGTCAGGAGGAAAATTTTCCTTGGGAAAAATTACTCCCAATTATTACAGTTAAAAGCAGAAATACATTGATTTGCTATTTTCTAACTGTAAAAAAACTTGCAATCTTTGCATATTTGCTGTCCTGCCGATCTTTCAAGATCCAATATCGACATATGTTCGGTTAAAATGCTCGAACCTCGTCCTCTACTAGCTTAATTGGTAAAAGCGCCTGTCCGGCAAATGGGAGGATGTAGGTTCGAATCTTGCGTCAGGAGGAAAATTTTCCTTGGGAAAAATTACTCCTAATTATTACAGTTAAAAGCAGAAATACATTGATTTGTTATTTTCTTACTGTAAAAAAACTTGCAATCTTTGCATATTTGCTGTCCTGCCGATCTTTCAAGATCCAATATCGACATATGTTCGGTTAAAACGCTCGAACCTCGTCCTCTACTAGCTTAATTGATAAAGCGCTCGTCCGGCAAACGAGGGGATGTAGGTTCGAATTCTGCGTGAGGAGAAAAAATTTTCTTGGGAAAAATTACTCCTAATGAGTACAGTTAAAAGTAGAAATACATGAATTTGTTATTTTCTTACTGTAAAAAACTTGCAATCTTTGCATATTTGCTGTCCTGCCGATCTTTCAAGATCCAATATCGACATATGTTCGGTTAAAACGCTCGAACCTCGTCCTCTACTAGCTTAATTGATAAAGCGCTCGTCCGGCAAACGAGGGGATGTAGGTTCGAATTCTGCGTGAGGAGAAAACATTTTCTTGGGAAAAATTACTCCTAATGAGTACAGTTAAAAGTAGAAATACATGAATTTGTTATTTTCTTACTGTAAAAAACTTGCAATCTTTGCATATTTGCTGTCCTGCCGATCTTTCAAGATCCAATATCGACATATGTTCGGTTAAAACGCTCGAACCTTGTCCTCTACTAGCTTAATTGATAAAGCGCTCGTCCGGCAAACGAGGGGATGTAGGTTCGAATTCTGCGTGAGGAGAAAAAATTTTCGTGGAAAAATTATCTCCTAATGAGTACAGTTAAAAGTAGAAATACATGAATTTGTTATTTTCTTACTGTAAAAAACTTGCAATCTTTGCATATTTGCTGTCCTGCCGATCTTTCAAGATCCAATATCGACATATGTTCGGTTAAAACGCTCGAACCTCGTCCTCTACTAGCTTAATTGATAAAGCGCTCGTCCAGCAAACGAGGGGATGTAGGTTCGAATCCTGCGTGAGGAGAAAAAATTTCCTTGGGAAAAATTACTCCTAATGAGTACAGTTAAAAGTAGAAAATACATGAATTTGTTATTTTCTTAACTGTAAAAAACTTGCAATCTTTGCATATTTGCTGTCCTGCGATCTTTCAAGATCCAATATCGACATATGTTCGGTTAAAACGCTCGAACCTCGTCCTCTACTAGCTTAATTGATAAAGCGCTCGTCCAGCAAACGAGGGGATGTAGGTTCGAATCCTGCGTGAGGAGAAAAAAATTTCTTGGGAAAAATTACTTTTAATGAGTACAGTTAAAAGTAGAAATACATGAATTTGTTATTTTCTTACTGTAAAAAACTTGCAATCTTTGCATATTTCCTGTCCTGCCGATCTTTCAAGATCCAATATCGACATATGTTCGGTTAAAACGCTCGAACCTCGTCCTCTACTAGCTTAATTGATAAAGCGCTCGTCCGGCAAACGAGGGGATGTAGGTTCGAATCCTGCGTGAGGAGAAAAAATTTTCTTGGGAAAAATTACTCCTAATGAGTACAGTTAAAAGTAGAAATACATGAATTTGTTATTTTCTTACTGTAAAAAACTTGCAATCTTTGCATATTTGCTGCCCTGCCGATCTTTCAAGATCCAATATCGACATATGTTCGGTTAAAACGCTCGAACCTCGTCCTCTACTAGCTTAATTGATAAAGCGCTCGTCCAGCAAACGAGGGGATGTAGGTTCGAATCCTGCGTGAGGAGAAAAAATTTTCTTGGGAAAAATTACTCCTAATGAGTACAGTTAAAAGTAGAAATACATGAATTTGTTATTTTCTTACTGTAAAAAACTTGCAATCTTTGCATATTTGCTGTCCTGCCGATCTTTCAAGATCCAATATCGACATATGTTCGGTTAAAACGCTCGAACCTCGTCCTCTACTAGCTTAATTGATAAAGCGCTCGTCCGGCAAACGAGGGATGTAGGTTTCGAATTCCTGCGTGAGGAGAAAAAAATTTCTTGGGAAAAATTACTCCTAATGAGTACAGTTAAAAGTAGAAATACATGAATTTGTTATTTTCTTACTGTAAAAAACTTGCAATCTTTGCATATTTGCTCTCCTGCCGATCTTTCAAGATCCAATATCGACATATGTTCGGTTAAAACGCTCGAACCTCGTCCTCTACTAGCTTAATTGATAAAGCGCTCGTCCGGCAAACGAGGGGATGTAGGTTCGAATCCTGCGTGAGGAGAAAAAAATTTCTTCTGAAAAATTACTCCTAATGAGTACAGTTAAAAGTAGAAATACATGAATTTGTTATTTTGTTACTGTAAAAAACTTGCAATCTTTGCATAGTTGCTGTCCTGCCGATCTTTCAAAACCTAATATCGACATATGTTCGGTTAAAACGCTCGAACCTCGTCCTCTACTAGCTTAATTGATAAAGTGCTCGTCCGGCAAACGAGGGGATGTAGGTTCAAATCCTGCGTGAGGAGAAAAAATTTTCTTGGGAAAAATTCCTCCTAATTATTACAGTTAAAAGCAGAAATACATTTGTTATTTTCTCAGTGTAAAAAAATTTTAATGTTTGCAATTTATTGACCTTGTTTGTAGTACCACTACCGTTAAATTCAACAGTTCGTACTCTCCTTTGCCTAAATCATTTTGGTTTCCGAATAATTTTATAAATGTTTTATAATCTAGTAGAGGCCTGTTTGGCACCTGCTAGGATGGATTACTACAGGGATTGTGTGTTAAACACAGAGTAAACAAATATTTGAATGAAACCACTTTCGGTGGTAACTACCATTCAAGCAAATTAATTATTAAAGCAAGTATATAATATAGACGTAAATGCTTTTTACGCACATATCGAGTGGAGATAGGTACCCCGTGATACGCATTTCTAAATATTTTTGAAAAGGAACTGTAAGACTTAAACTGTGTAATAACTAGAATGGTCAATCGTGTCTGCTTACACGGGCCGCACTCGCCTCGCGCTATGCAGAACGTTAGCGACAGTATGTATATCTTCAAAGCTGTAAAATCACTCCCTCTGATTCGTGTATCTAGTATCAGTGTTAGTCTAGTCTTGTTGCGAGATAGTACAATTCTCCGTTAACGTTTTACGCATTGTAAATATAATGTCGGGCGCCAGAAATCCCAGACAACGATCATTGTTTCATAGTGTAGAAAAGTATATCGGTGAATTCCAGAATTTACATTATGGTGGTGCCAAAATAGTTTGTACGGTGTACGATAAACGGTTATTGTGCTGGCACAAATTGTATTACACATTGGTGGTGGTGCATCTGATCTGTTGTCTAGTTCTAAAGATGAGATGTAGACAATTATTTAATTATGCGTGTGTTGCATCCGTAGATGTGTAACGGTCTTTTTCAAAATATAAGCATGTTGTATCACCGCGACGAAAGTGGTTCGGTGAGAAAAATCTTGAAACACTTACAGCTACAAACTTTTCACCAATCCTATTATAATTATAATTATATTTCTGCTACTTAAATGAGGTAAGGGGCTTGCACATAATATTTATAGTTATAAATAAATAATTTTGCTCTTTCCTGATAGTTGAAAGTTGACCATTGTAGCAACAATCATAATGCTATATATATATGCTCACTGGTATTTTTGTTGTCCTTACAAATTAAATATTTGTGACAATTAGAGATAAAAATTGTTATTACTCTTACTTTGTTTAAAAACAAATTATCCACGAAACTGTTAAATATCCGAAATAAATACAATTTATGAAATTTGCTTTAATTTTAATACCCTTTCAAATAAAAAAGAAACAATTGCAGGTTCTAGTGATCCAAAAATTTTATTGATTGTAGCGCCATCTTTATGTTCACGTAATAAAATAGAGTTGTCATAGGAAACTGGAGTCAATCACATTATTTAGCAGCTGCTTTTCACAAAATTCAAATATCTTTTTCCGTTTCTCAGATATTTAACCTATAAACCTTAAGTGGCACACCTGTATAAGCTCTTTTCATATGATTAAATATTTATATTTGAAATAGTAAAATTAAAATTTCATTCTTAAAAAAAAAATTTACTTATTGGCATTTTGAAAAAACTATGTTTCTTTATATAGTTTTCATTTTGAGATTTATAAAGAATGAGAAAGTATGCCAGATAAATTTTTCATTGCCTAGTTTAAACAAAAAAAAAATGCTGTATATAGATGAATTACTTATCATTTAAAACTACAAACAATTTTGATGACCATTTCACTTCTCTAAATGTAACTGCTATAAGAGCATTCCAATTAAGATTTAAAGTTGTCAATTATGATAATTTAAAATTTTAATATTGGGATTTCTGAATGTGAGAAGGTTATACTCCTTTTGTCCCAAAATGTGTCTTTCTTAGTGTGAAGAAAAACCGCGGAATCGTCGTCCAGATATTGAGGATGACCAGTTTTCATAAAATCACTCGTTATAATGAACAAAATAAGTATCTAGTAAATGTGAAAAAGAAATGTAGATACTTCACGGTAATAATCGTAATTTATTATATCCTGTCCGTTCGCTAAATTTAACTTAATGACTTGGATTCTTCGCTGTAGCGAGGCTTAGGAAAGCGAACATATACTTGAAGTTTAGGAAATAACAAAAATATTAAAATATCTTAAATTTCAATTTGTTTCCTTATGGTTTACTAAAATCGCGAATCTACTTCATTAGAATACCTGGCATTAAAGTAAATGTTAATCTAAGAATAAATGACAAAAATAACACAACGTCATATGTGATAAAGTAAAAAAATGCAGCCGACATTTTCCAGCATATTTATCTATTTCAAAGTACCGTATTATATACATATTACAATTTTGACAGACTATTATACGTTTCGTAATTGGATGACGTTTTTCATATTTTACCAAAAAATAAATTCGTTGATGTACGTTACGTCACGTTTCTTTTTGCAATTTTATTATATAAATACATTATTGGAGATCAATTGAAAAAAAAAACAAGAGCTCTACCGGAATATCTTTCTGATGTTAACGCAATAAGTGAACATTTTATAGTGAGTATACCTCACAGTAACAATCGAAATGTTTTATTTCATAATAATAATGTAACTTTCCTTTTGCAGACAAGGAATTCATAACAAATAGTCCCTCTTATTATTATGTTGTATCATTTACCTTAAAATAACGTAAAACGACGTGTTAAAATAAAAACGTTATTAGAGGAAAAAAGTATGGGGGTGGGAAAGGTCTAACAACGGAGACAGCTTTATGCGTGATTCTGCGAATTAGAAAGAATATTTGCGGCGCAAGCGTAGCGGTTAGTGTGGTAGTAGAGTTGTGTCGTTGACAATGACATTTAGAAGATTAATCATATAAATTTACTTGAAAAGCAAACATAAAGAGCAAAATATTAATACAAAACTGAAATTCCGGTTTATTACTTATAAATATTAATCATTTCACGGCAAAAATATCCGAAAAAGAACTTAAATTAAAAATAATATAATACATATGCAAACGAGCGCCATTTACAGAGTCGAACTTCAATTACCCAAGGAAGGCGAATAAATAAAATATAAAAATGTCAAAACCAGTGAACACTAAAGAAACCCGAAATATTTGTTGTAGTGAAACGCTGTCAAGGATGTTACTAATAAATTAATTGCAAGAGAAAATTCTAATTCCCGCCACTTCACTATGATAAATTAACAGTACTTTTAAAGCAAATCCCGTACATAGAAGACAGTGTGTTAGGTTATATTGAATGTATGGTTGGTGCTATAATGTAAAACCCGGTTAAAATTAATAAGTGAAGTGTTTTTCTTTGTTATCATCTTCCAAGACGACAGAAAGAGAGACGAAGCGAGGTAGTAGCCATAGATTTAAAACCGATCCAAAGCAGTATAGAAAAACAACTAAAGTCGACTGGAAGACCAGAGGCAAACATAGCCGCAGAGGAAGAGAGTAAGAGGGAAATCATGTAAAAGTGGAACAACTTGATGACTTAGTGCTTGGAGAAGAGAGACTTGGATTGAGTTTGTGGAATAATATAAATATATACACGGCACACACTTTGCAGGTACTTTATCGTCATTTACAGGAAGCCTGGGATGAGATCCCACAAGATGCCATTGATCGTCTCATTCAGAACATGCCTCGCACAGTTCGACAGTGCATAAACAATCGTGGGAATGTGACATTTTATCGATAAATTTATTTACGATTTACTGCTGTTTTCAGTAGTAAATAAATTTATATAGTGAATCATAACTACTAGTTTTTAGTAGTTATGATTCACTACTTGGAACCTATCAAAATTTCAGCCTTGTGACACAGCTCCTTCAAGGTATTTTTTTTTTGGCACGTAGCTTATCAATAGCCTGCAGTGTTTTAGGAAACTCACTCGCTTCACATAAAAAAGTTTCTATGTGTTGAAAGATATTTTTGCTAAAGGTAATTAAGTGGTAGATCGAATGCATTAGAAATGGAAATGGTTGAGCTTAAAATAGTCAGGGCGCTGCAAATAAGTTTATCATTTGGAAAGCAAAAGCAGTAATATAGCTACTAAATTTATATTATGTTAACTTAAAAGGCAATTTTTAAACAATTAGAAATTGGCAAATCTTAATTACATAAATAATGAAATACATCTATATTTGTCCATCAGAAGTATCTGTTAATAATTTTTTCGTATTTATGCACTAAGAAAAAGAAAAAGGGTACTTCAACATTTTTTTTGTAGTTAGAAATATTAAGTATTGGTCTAACTTATAAACGGTCAAAAAAATGCATAAATTAAATAAAATACTCCAAATAAAAAAAAAACCATTTGAATTGTAAATTAACACAAATGGCGTTGTTCGTATTTAAAAAGAAACATACATATATTCAGTTAACTGATAAATGGTTAACTAAACCATTTTTTCTCTATTTATGCTGATCTTTAATTAGTAATTTGCTTCATATGGTCATCAAAATAAATAATCAGAAAAGACACTCTTTTTTGTCTGAACTAATTTAAGAGTTTATAAATGAGTTCAGCTACGCTATTTCTCTTATATCCTTAGATGTTGAATGATGATGATGAATTGATATTAATTAATTATATCTATAAGCCAATACATTAGTTAATTATACTAATATCTATAGTGGTTTATTAATATTAATTGAAATGTAATTAGCATTCACCTGATTACCTAAAAGCATGCGCCTATAGGCACCAGAAATTGTTTGTTTCCGTAATGCGAATATTGATTGTTGTGTCGGCAACATTCCTTTGTTTCATTGCCACCTGGACTCATTATTTGAATAACTTAGTGATATGTTCATTATACATTTATTATTTAATATTATACAGATGTTAATTAACGTAAAAAATAAATGTTGAACTTCCATATGTCGTCTTTCATTTGGTAAATATTTTATCGATCTAATATTAAATTCTCTTGGCAATGTTTCGTAAAAAAAAACAGGATTGATTTCCGCGATACATTGTCTAATTATATTTTCTAATTGGCTGATATTTCTAAACGGTCGAAATATGTAAACGTTGTTTTTTATGTAGGCCCAAAAAAAGAAATTCATTGGGGATAGGTCTGACTATCTTGGAGACCAGAAATATTTCGAAGAGGAAAATAAAGAAGCATTTGGTAGTTTTGGAGCAAAAAAAAAACATTGGAAATGTGATCTATGTTGTAATTATTTTGTTTTATTCAAAAGAAAGCAAGTTGTGCAGCAAAAATAATTCCCATTTTGAAGTTTTCCTTTTCAATGCTTTATTTTTTTTAAAACTAATTTGATATAGCATGCATGATTTTCTCTCGCGAATTATACACAGAATAGGATATGCCTGCTGTATGATCTCAATCAATTTCGTATACAGTAATTCTGAAAAAACGATTAAATTAATTTTTTTGCTGTAAGTAAGCGAAATCTCATGAATTCGAAACAACTATTATTAATAAACGAATCTTCTAAACCCAATAATTAAAATACTTGCTAAGAAAAAAGATTTACCAAATTCAATGACAAAAAAATTCTCATATGCTGCGCACTTTCCGCCGGTCACTGTATAATATACGTAGAACTACGAACTATTTGTTTTCCATACTAGCGGTTGTGCAATAAACATATAACAAATATTGGGATTTTATAAATATCATAAATATTCTGACAACAATCAATACAATTCGTATAGTTCCAAAATAAAACGATAAAAGGAAATAAGAGGATTCTTATATATTAAAAATATCCTTATCATTGTTAAAGAAAATAAAGATTCTAGAGAGAGAGGGAGAGAAAACTAAATAAATATAATCCGCAAGAAAATTAAGAAGTTTTAAAAATTAACTAAAACTTTTATTTTAGTTTAGCGAGTGCTTGAACAACCAATCAACACATCTTTTTTAATAATAATAATAATTCATGTCTTGGCATCCCCCAAGAGCTTTCGTCAATTACAGGAGACATCGACCGGCCCATGAGTTATTATTACGCCTGCGCTCGTGAACCAAGTTAAGATGTTCATCTCAATATTCACCAAGGAGTGAGGAAAACCATAAAAACCTTACTTTGAGGGCAGTCCGTCGGGCTCGAACCGAGAACTTCGCGGCTGATAGCCAAGCGGGAAGCACTGGACCATCAGCCGGGCTATACCCCATAATATAGCCGTCTTGTACACTTGAAGAAAAAACTATCCGAACGATGCGAGTCTAAGCGAGCGAGAGAGAAGACATTGGACCATTTCCGTTACTAGAAACTGATATATTCCCTCTTGCTTGTTCATGCGTGAACTACATTCATCAATGCGTGTCAGATTAGTACTGCTGCTTGAAGTTTGTTTGGAAAACTGCGTGCAGGAGGAAGGGTGGTGAGTTAGGTCGCCGATTCCCACTGCAATATGTATGGCAACTATGCCCAGTTTCTATGCATAGGTTTAGTCCCTATTTATAAATGTTCACAGGTCGATATGGAATGTAATAGTGAAACCTTTTGTTTCTATTTAACTTCGCTTACAACGCAACGGCGTTGAAGGAACCCCGAAATATCTTTAACTCTCTAGATTCTAAGTACTTGAACAAATGGACGCAATAAAACAACCAGTTAAAACGGCGTCAGGTCTAAATGCATATTTTTATCTGGGCAAGGATGTTTTCTTTTTCAAATAAACGCAGTTTTGTCCAAGCCAACTTCAAAAAAAAAAAAATAATGGCTAGGAATTAATATTTGAAAAAGAAAATTGTAAATAACTAAGAAACTATAACAGATAGGTATAGGAAACATTAATACAATCTTAAAGACCGTTAAAATTAGAATCTAAATAAGGTAATAAATATAGGGTAGTCCATTTAAAATAAGAAAGTTACTTGCCTTTAAAGATAGCGAAAATTAAAAGTATATTTTTGTTCACCCTGTATATTTTTTGCATTACTTTTATTTTATTATCAAGTCTAATGCTTTAGTTAAAAAATAAATACAGTTTAAAATATCTAGGTTAAATATGCATGTCTCTTAAATTTTGGTCTACATTTTGCGGAATAGTTAATTATCTCTTAAACCAGTTGAGTTCTGCATAAGAAACTTAACATCAACTTGTCTTCATTTAGTCCGTACTATCAAAATATGTCATAATATACAGGCTGCTCCATTTAATTTTTCACAACTTTGGTGTGTAACCTTTCTTTGAATCACCCTGTATACTTCAAAATAATTTTGAAATGTGGTCCTTCTGAACCTGTATAACCTTTAACAAAAAAAAAATGAAAATATCTTTTCGTATATAAACCGACGCGCATGTGGTGGCTCACCGTGTATTATATTAAATTCTCAAACCAGCGAAAATAAAAGGCATAGCCCAACCAAGTAATGGTGCGAAGATTGGTACAATTTTTTTCTTGCCAGAACTAACCCTCCCAATACACCTCAATTTAGACATAAAAATGGTCATAACTTTTTAAACACAAGAAATAGATATGGCAAGCCCTATATGAGGATGCTCGCGAAAGTAAGTAGACATTAAAAACGCAAAAAAGTATAGCATTCCATGTAAAAAAAAAAATAAGTTAGATTTGGCATCCCGTATATGTGTACTTAGTTTTAAAATACGAAGTAAGAATGCCTAGAACTTTTCTTAATATCTTTTCTGATAACTTTTATGATGTAAGATATATCGAGCTTCCAAACGCTATTGAGTCACCTGTATGTATCTATATCGTTACAATATTGGTATTTTGTGTTAGCATTGCGTAAATCAATCAATAGCGTTTTTGATCCTATATCCTTGGTAGTAACTATTAAGTTTAATTGTTCATTTGAATTCTCTTGTATTTCATTATACTTCACCCTGTTTACTATTAAAAACAGTTTTGCTCAAAACGAATTATTTTTTATGTGCCTTTTAATATTTGTTGTTCAGAATACCAAAAAAGAAAACAAGGTACGAATTTAGATTTTATATATTAGTCAACACGGTAAGGCGTGGCACAGCTCCTTAGTGAAAAGCTTTTCTTGAATCAGCAAACGTATATCCTCGCCGCATAATCGTAATCTATGCAAATGGAATTAAAATCTGGAGGAAAAAAGCGCAAACGCAAATGGCCAAACGTAGTAAGGAAATACCGAAGGAGAAAAAGAAAACTAGCTAGTGTTTCTTTATGCGGACGATAGCGTTGTGCATTTCGAGATAATCGCGGATGAAACGGCAAAAGCTCTTCAACAATAACGTAACCGGTATTTACGTTTAGTTCCATTAAGCTAACACTGTAAGTGTACTAGTAATTATACGCGAGAGATAAATTATTTTAGCAGAACACAAATTTCCACAAAGAAGCCAAGCTAAGCAAGCGACGCCCATTCGTTCCAGGTCGAGGTGTAAGATTGTACGGGGAGGGAAGTATTTATGAGTGTGTAAATAATCTGGCGCACAGCGGGCGTCTCCACTTCTGGTTACAGTGTGCGCTATACATTTCCGGCAAAATAACGTAAAACGAAAAAGTGCAACTGTGTGCACAGGTTGTTTGCTGCTGGCGGGGTTGCCGTTTTAAATTAACCTAATACTGCTAACGTATTCGAGAAATGTGAAATAATCTAGATATATAATAGGAAGATACTTGGCATATGAGCTATGTACTGAAGAACGCAGCACATTTTTATGAGGTACATACAATAACGGTAGTGTTTTGAAGTAATTTATTAATCTGGCTTGAATACGTATAGTTCTTGTATACTCAATGTAACCAAACGTTATTAAGTAACTACTTTAAAGTCTTCTTTCATGCATATATCAAGAAAGTTTTACAAAGTACTGTACTGATAGAAAACTTTATTTCGTTAAAAGTAATATACTTCATCCCGTTTACTTTAACAAAAAAATATCATTCATAAATTCGGTTTCTTGATTCAATGACAAATTTTTTGCACTAAAAGAGGGCAAACTTTAATTTAAAAGGATCATTAAAGAGAAAGATTCTTTCGTTATTAGATTAGATTATGGCTGGTATGGCCATGCAGACCTGTTTCACCGCGACCTTTTCAGATGTATTGCTTTGTCTTAGAAGGTGTTCTCTAATTTTGTCCTCTCAATTAGACCTATCAGCTTTAACAGTGACTCTTTTATATAACTATTAGCTGTGGGGTTTTCCACGCCCAGTACTAAAAACTTCGCTGAATTGGGTGTTTCATTCTCCTCTTAGCAGACTCTTTCTCATTTTCACTGTCTTTCTGCCCTTACTAAGCAGATCTTTGGTAAATTCAACCCTCTGTTCCTTTCTCTGTTGCGGTGATCTTTGCCAACACTCCCTGGACTCATCATATCCATTCAGTGATGGACTTTTTAATTTGCTTTTTGTAACGCCAAAGGGGAAGGACCAGCTCCAACGAATGACTTTGACAAATCTCGCTTGACCAGATCCCCAGTCGCCTAATTCTCCTCCACGCTCTAGTGGCTGAAAATCTAGGCCAATATTAATTTCATTAGGGTGCCCATCTCGGTTAAAGCGCTCACACAGTCTCAAACCGGGTTAGAGTCAACTCTTGCGGAACTGATCGCTTTGGGTGTTGATTGGTTGTTTTCTTTCTCTTTCTCTAACATAATGATGAATTGCAGTAACCTTATCATGTTCTTTACTGACACAAACTACATCTGTATACCAGTTAGAGCCCTTTCTTACTGGAGTGCCTTTCCTCTAGTCTTTTTACAGCCGTCTGTATACCAGTTCTTGCATTCCTTTTTATCTGATATTATAACCTGTTATCCCGATTCCTATCTAGATTAAATTTTGAGCCACTTCCTCCTAAATGGTGAATAGTTTTTGATGGTCACGACCGTGCGATTTACTTATTTTATTATATTTATTTCATATACTTTTATTTTTGGTTGACTGTCTGAACTGACCTGCAGTTCTTTCACTGTAACTATTGTAGACCGGTTTCTTGCATGTAGCGGTTGCATGTTTAGAATTATTTCCATTGCGGCGGTAGGGGTCAATTTCATTGCAGTCACTTTATTTATGAAAAACTAAATAATGATAGTCACTCTAACCTCGTGCTCCACCTAAAAAGGTACTAGACCAGGTTACCTATTCTAAGTACTATGTGAATTCCATAATAATTGATATGTTCTTACTCTAACTAAATACTTTCCCTATGATTGTTAATAACGAAAATATAATCCAGTAGCCTCGCGGTTATGTGAATACTACTTTATGTAAAATGTGATTAGTTCACATAAGCGCGAGTCTGCTGGAAATCGGTCAGCTATCGGTGTTATAATATTTGTGCTCATGGAACGACTTCAGTTATCTCCCAGCATCGTCCTACGTCGACTATTGTAAGGTCCGCGCTATACTCGAGGTAGTGAAAGGCTATGCTGGCTTAAGTTTCCAGATACGGTTGTCCACTAGGATAGCCGACAGTAAGGTAGACAATGTCCTATGGGCATCCCTCTCTCGCCTTCGCTTCGATGGTAGTCTCGCCAATTGTGGATGTAATTATCCTTTCCCGGCTGGTTTTTATTCACTGGAGAATCATCGGTGTCCCGTGGAATTTGTGGTAGCATTATTAAAAGGTACTTCAATGTCAAGAAAAGTTGTCATGGCTATCTGTTTGTCTTCTATTCACGTTTTACTTAGCCTGCAAGGACTGTCTAATGCGATCATAGTAGCTTTTTCCGGTTCATAAGCATACTTCTATTGAGTGGCTGATCTCCCAGCGCAGTATCTCTTATATGCTTGTCCACCCACCTTTCGAGTCTTTTGCATAAAAAGAAGGATAGCCTTATTGATTTGTATTTGGCGTTTGATCGGATATTTTACTTATCTTGGGTAAGTATATCATTTTAATTTTTGACGAACCTTTTTCTGTCTCGGTTGTAAGAATATTTGTAATTACGCCATTAGCATATATGTAACCTCTGTGTATGCTTTTGGCCATACTGACCTATGATGTTCACTTTTTTGTGATGTTAGACCTGCAAATTTTCCTTTCAAAAGCTACGGTTCCTACAGTTCTGTCACTATAAGTAGGTGCTTGTTTTGGCAGTAAACAATGTCTTTTGCAGCAAAAACATTCTGTTGACATCAGCAGCGTTACCCCAAAATATAATTCCATACCAGAGGTGAAACTAAACACAAGAATGGTACACCTTCCGCGCAGTATCAATGCCAACATTTTGCGAAACCAGGCTGCTCCCAAATTTTTTTCCAATTTTGCTGCAAATTTATCAATGTATGATTTTCAAGATAGTCACTGTCCACTACCGTTGCCCCAACGTAGGTAAATATTTCATCATTGCTTCGAATGGTTAGTTCTTATGAATTTGACAAAAAGAGAACAATGTTATTTCTTCCAACTTTTAATTTTTTTTCAGGTTTTTTTTTTACACCTGATCCCTGTATATACTTTGGATTAGCCACCAGACTAAAATATTTTTTTTTTGTTCGTTCGCCTAATGTGTAAGTGACGTCAACTGCATGTAGAACCATTAATCTCTTAATAATTTCCGGCAGGTCATTAGTATACAATGAAAACAGAAGGAGAATTAAAACATAATATATACAATCCACAAGAGAAAAGGTAGATTAATTTAGTGTTTTTTTTTTGTAATGTAAAAAAATCTTGACGTTCCTCTACATACTTTCAACTCAGTGGTAAATACAATAATTCACATTGAAATTTCCCTTCAATTCCAAAGAGAATACGGAAATATGATTTAATTAATTTGAATTAACAAAACTGTAGGTGAGTGAGTTGGGAAATTGTTCAGTGTTAATAGTTCTCAAATCATTTGATCTGTGAAATATGATGTTATAATCACCATTTTTCTTTCAATTTTGTTTGTCAACCATCTTTACATATAATTATTTACTTACATTTGGTACCTAGTTCCTGTTTCTTATTGCTTTTCTTGTTACAATGTTTAATAGTTTGGCAATCGTAAAAATTGCATGTGCAATAGCCAAATCTCTAAAACTGTAAGAACTATGTATATATTTTCAAATTAATTTGTTAGTACAGAAACGTAGCATTCACAACTGCTCATTTTTTATGCCTTCCCAAGTTGAAAATTTCATTATATTCTGAAAATTAAAATTATAATTAACTTACGAAAACAATTATAACGGTACGCGTAGAAATTTTAATGTTCAAAACATTTTGACCACGCCGAGGGCGGCCAATTGAGGGCCACAAACTTATCACAACGTTTGCGTTCATATTATATTCCGCATATAACTCGTGCGATTAAAGCAACCTTTGGTCCCATTGTCAATAATAGAGGGTTAAATATGGTGACATTAGTGTTTCCCTCTTGGTCAACCGTATGACGTTGTCGTCAGTGATGTGTGCGACAGTCGCTGCGGCCAGTCTCCCGCCCCTCACGGATGGGTCGTCCCTACTTCTACTTCACGGTAATGCTCATCCACTAACCTTTCATTACATGGTTTCATCGGAGTAGAATTTAGCGCAGTCTAGTGGAAGGTCAGCATTACGCGTCCGACCCTCTCTTCTAACATAAAATCAAATAAGAACGTTTCCTCCGAAGGGAAGAGTGAACAGATTATTTCTGCGTGAATACACGCTATTTCCTTATCCATAAGTGGAAAAACGAGCTCATACATTTTACTATGCAATATTTTTACCCGTAAGAATTTACATTTAAAGAAGAATGTGTATTCTTAGATACTTATAAAATCTTAATTCTGTCCTGTGAGGTAACTTTTAAGGTAGCTATTAATGATAGATATAATCTCACGACCAAGAGAATATTACAAAAATTCTTATGCACTCAATATTAGTAGTAGTAATTTTATTGATTTATACAATTAAAAATGATTATAAAATCATAAGAAGAAAAGAAATAATAAATAAATAAGTAACTAAACTAATAAAAATTAAACTAATAGAACAAAACTAACATATATACCAACTGGGCCAACACCAAATACATACAAAAAAAAACTAAACCAAAATTAAAGGGTGAAAAGGAAAGCGAACTGTAAAACAAAATCAACATAAAAATTCCTGCACGCTATAAAAAGCCTTTTGAATCAAAAATCTCTTGGAATTATGTTGAAAGCTTGAGGTGAAGGTTTTTATTTCATTTGGCAACTTATTATACAATCTCGGTAGCTTGCAATTCGCATTTCGGTAGGAAAAAATCATTCAGATGTCGCGTGTTGTGATTATGTATGTCTCTGTTGGTAACAAATTTATCAGATTGTCGGTGAGTGTAGCAGATTGTCTCATACATAAAGAGTGACGGTAAGGTTAAAATACCTACACTGAGAAAAATTTATATTTATTTTAAATATAATTCTATTACACATAAACATAATTTATTATTATATATGGGACAGCAACAATATTTGTTTAAATCCAATATAAAATTATTTTAAGCAAATAAAAATAATTTATATTTGGCTTCAACAAACTTTATGTTTTAAATAAATAATATATTATTTTTAAACGTTAAATAATTATGTTATCGCTTAATATAAAAAAAATATTAAATTTAACATAATTTATGTCTTTTATTAAAATATTGTTTGTAGCACATAAAATAAAATTATATTTGAAATGAAAATATATTTTTTTAATTAAAAACCATCATACTTACCTTTAAAATGTATATATCTTTAGTATAAATATAGTTTTTGCTTACTGTTAAAATAAGATTCGTGTAGTTTTAATGGAAATTTATATTAACTTACCTTAATTATGGTATCGTTTAACTGTAAACTGATAAAGCACAGTACATATTAATTTGTTAGTTACAACTTCAAATTAATATTTACTGTATTTCAACAGCTGAAATAGCAGATTAAATTAAACAGGTTGACATGTTAAAATGTATTATATTATTAAAGTTCAATACCCAACTTTTTGATGTCATTCGGTATGTATAATTACTATAATTACTCATCATTTATTTATTCTAAGTAAGTAGTCTTAGTCTTATTGAGTATAATCATACAAATTTCGGGTTTCATAAATCATAATGTTTACTGGTAATATATAAATAAAAAAGTAATTTGCCATATTTCTTAGATTAAACATTGTTTATTAGACAAACAATAAAGTAATTTTAATTATGTATCTGTTTATTTCAAAAGAGAGAAAATGAAAAATAACAATGAAATCAAAAATATGAAAGAAATGACTGTGTCTTAAAGATATATAATTTTCCACCGAACAAAGTATACAATACAAGTCCAGAACAAAAAATATATTTTAGCTTACCATATGTAGAGAAAGCGGCTGATGAAACAAGTATCACATCTTTTATTTTATACAAAGTACCATTTACATGCACCGGATCAATCTTTACATCTATATCTTCTCACATACTTTTTCCTTAAGAATACGTATTTCTTCAGATGTTAGAGTTGTTGTATTTGCTGCACTGAATGTAGTATGGCTCTCCCATTACGTGTAGTATCTAATAGTGCTTTAAAACCCTAAAACATTAACTTCAAGTTACTAAGTTCTATAAATAAAATTTCTAGATTACATCAGGAAAAACCTTTTCAGAATTAATGATTCCACTATCCAACTTAAGTCTAATTAAAGTATTATGTTGCTCGTCATTCAAATTTCTAAGACCTTTCGTGTTGTTGTTTATGGTACTATCCAATGATGAGTTACTCAGTGAAGATGGTAGTGAAATGACTTCTGTGACTGTAGCTAAAACGTAGCAGAAGTATAGAATTATTTTGATGTACTATTAGATCTTTAGTCATACACAATATGGTGAAAAAGTTGATTGTGATTAAATTATAATTTACCTAATTTATCGAGTTATTTCAAAATTTTCGAAAAAAATGATGTGTGCATTATGATAACAATAGGTAGGTTTACTATTAGGTAGTTTGCCAATAACCAATAACAACGAAGTAGCAATGGTAGCCAGATAAAAAAAAGTATTAAGCTAGGGTATATATATATATATGCTCAGTACTAACCTTGAAATCCTTCCACCAAATTTTCAAATCCCCAGGTGGTAAGTAGATTTTCCATTGTCTGTTGGGGTATCCGTTCATTGTAAAAAGAACTTCATTTTAAGTTACACCTGTTTGAGCTGTTATTGTTTTTTTAAATTTCACTGCGTAATGGCGGCCAGCACGGTGTACGTGACTTTCACAAAACGCTAGCGTTAACCGATGATTTCCGATTTCATTCGGCCGACAGCAACGTAGCTTGTGATTGGTTAAAAAAAGCGAGACACTCCGGACTTGAACGAAGCTTCCCGATTGTCGGAATTTTAATATAATGTATATTAAGTTTTAATATAAACATATATAAAATAAAATAATGTTTACTGGTAAAATAAGCATATTTTTAAAATAAAAATAAAAATGTGTATACTTAAAATAATACTGGTATAATAAATTAATATTAAAACTGTTTTCTCAGTGTAGTGTACCAAATGTGTTTCTGCAATATTCTGTTCGTTTTAATCCGCCCAGGATTCGTATACTTTGCTTCTGCACTAGAAACACCGTATTAGCGGATGCTGACGAACCCCAGAGAAGTATTCCGTATGCCAGTCTAGATTGAATCTCAGCAAAGTAACAGTCTTGAGAGTATGAATTAATTAACTATTCCTCATAGCTCTAAAAAAACACGCTTTAGTATGGATTAACTTTGTTGTTGCACTACAATGGTTTTCCCACAATGAATTATCTTGCAAGTGCATACCAAGGAATTTTGTATTATTCTGTTGAAGTATCGGATTGCCGTTAATGTGTAAGCAACATTGCGTGTTTTTTAGCTATTGTTAACAAATATAATAGTTGGTATTTTGAATTTAAAAATCTCTTGAGATTTTGTTAAGAGCTTGAGATGGAGGTTTTTATTTCATTTGGCGGATTGCTGTTAATGTGTATGCAACATTGCGTGTTTTTTAGATGTTGTCGAGTGTGAAATAACATACATATTGTCTTATTTTTGTTAAGACAGAGTTTGTTGCCACAACACCATTGGTATAATAGGTTGATCGCAGTGTTACTGGCAGCTTCTGCATCTCGTAAGGTGTCTCGTGCAAGGAGTATGGTGATGTCATCTGCGTACATATATCAGAGATAAAATGGAATATGTCATTGATGTACAAACTAAAAAATAATGGCCCTAGCACGGAACGTTGTGGAACTCCGTGAAATAAAGGTAAGCAACTAGATTTATAGGGCTTAATATTCGGGTTAGTTTTGTGTTTTATTGTCACAAATTGTAGACGTCCAGATAAGTAAAACATAAAACCAAGTTGCAACGCTACCTCTAATGCCTTACTCACACAGTTTTTGTAGCAGTATTGTATGCTCAACACACACAAATGCCTTGTTAAAGTCGCGGAATATTGAAATAGGATAATTTTTGTGGTCAACTTCGTTCAGAATATTGTTGTAGAAGGATATTAATGCTGTGAGGGTTGATTTATTTTTTCTAAAGCCATGTTGATTCTGATTGAGAATATTGTACTTTTGCAGAAAATGCTCCAGACGAACAAATATACAATACTCAAATACTTTCGCAACACTGGAGCTCAAACATGTGGGTTTGTAGTTTGTAACGCTATGACTATTTCCCTTTCTATGCACAGGAACAACTGTGGAAAGTTTAAAGCGATCTGGAAATATTCCCAACGTGAAGGATAAGCTAACAAGGTAAGTTAATTGCTTCAATAATAAAACTGAAAACTTTTAAAATACTTGCAGATATATCATCTGGTCCACTGGTGTGCTTGTTTTTGATTTTATATTACTGAGGCTAATTCATTTTCAGTAAAAGAGAACAGATACATTGTGTGATCATTTGTAGTTATCTTGTTATCCATTGTAATATCATGGACTGAATTAAATATATCGATTGGAGCTGTATGGAAATAACTATTAAAAGCCTCAACTATAACAGGATCTTCTATTTTTACTCCAATTCTATTAACCTATATTGCCATCTAGATTATCATATAGGACTAGTGAATAATAATCAATACACAAATTCCGTGCTGAAAAGATTTTTTTTAGTGACGTATTTATTAAATTTCTAGCAATTGACAGACACAAATGCCATAACTATATTATCTGTATAGGATTGTCCTGCTACCTAGATATTTCTGCTACTTCTATGGGATATCTATAACGGCAATGCAGTGTGTGAATGATACTTAAAACTTGGACGTCTTTATTTATAAGCACAAAGCTATAAAAATTGTTCGTCAATTAACTATAAGAATATTATAACTATATTTAAAAAGGGTTTGAATGAATTTGACACTCCAATGTGTTTTTTAGCTATTCTAAGTCATTCATAGAATAATAATTCACTAGTGAATGTTGTTCTAGAAGTGACAATTTGTCAATATTTTCAGGAATCAAAATGTGAATAGGTGTGGTTAATCCAGAAATTTATATGTAAATCAATAAATTATACCGCATCTATTACTCACTTGTGTGTGCGTAGATTTTTTTACTTAATACTCTTATATATAATAATAATAATCTTGTGTTACAGTAAATCAATTTGAATTTAGCGCCATAATGGCCTTACACTTAGTTATGCGATTGATCCGCACAGAGGGCTAATTCCTGGATGCTAACTTTTAATGATTTACTAAGTTTGAGATTGTAATAAAACAATTTTTGTGCTTTTGGAAGATTTGAAAACAGATTTGATTTTGAGGGAAAGGGCTCCATGCAGGGAAAGAGATTGGTGCTGTGCTTTCATTGAATGTGAACTTGAGAAAGTAGTCCTGATCACTTTGGAAATCTACAACGGAAAAGCTATCACCGATCTTAATCGAAAAAAAGAAACAAGTTGTCCTAAAAGTCCGATTCTGCTGGTATTTGTTATTTATTTTCTAAATTTCATTGTAATATAAAATTATTAAAGCTTGAGTTTGTGTTTGTTAGTTTTCACATAAAAGGATAAATATTTCATTTTTAAATTCAAACCCGATGTTTTCTGAGATTACAATTCCTAACTTTATTTATTTTAATATAAAAAAATGGGACATGGACGTCAAGAAACAGTGAAAATGAGTGAAAAATTTCCAATTTTTATGTGATCAATGCACCGATAACAGTATTCTTGTTTTAAAATACTTGTTGCCTTTAGATACATAGTAGTAAACGTAATGGATTCAAATGTAATTATTTTCCAGACAAAAATAACACGTCTTCTTCGCCATATTACCTATAACAGACTGTTTCAGATTTCGTTCATTACAGTAAAAGTATATTTAATGAAATTACAAGTTTGTAAGCACTGTAATCACGATAAGATTACAGAATGATTGAACCGGAACGGTCCTCTTAGGATATTGTGAAATTGATGATGAAGACCTAAAATTTAACGCGAATTTGTGTCGTAATCGCAGGCAACCAGATCAACCGCTTTGCGAGAATTTGCTCGACCTCACGTTATTTAGTAAATTATCGTGAATTAAATATCAATGAGAAAAAACCGATCTTCCCTAAAGTGAATTATTTTTGAGTGAAATTGTTAATGTTGCGTAGATTGTAGTTTGTAGTAAGATAATGATCAAATTATTCAAGATTATGATTATTAAGATTGAATTATATTGGCAGTGAAAAATTATTATCTTTGGCAAAAGTATAGTTTTTGTTATTTATTATGAAGATTTGTGTGTGTAGATACGAAGTCGTTAAATTAAAATATTTGATGATATTAAGATAAGTATTTTACCAAAATAATTGTCTCCGCAGTTTACATTTATTATTTTCCCCAAACTCATTCTAGGCGTTTTCAGAGTAATTTAGGAACGGAAAACCTCCTAAACATTCTACCGTTTTACATTTTAATAACCGAAATTTCGCCATTAATTGCGACACACGAAATGAGCAAACGTTTCGTGCAACCGCTGAAGTTTCCCCTCATTAAAAGATATCCGCTTTCCCTTTTAACTTAACAACTTAAACAAGTAACTACATCTCTGTTGGTAGCGTGGTAGCATAAATTCGAAACTAGCGGCACGTATATTGTAGCAAACGAGCGCAGACACATCTTCGCCGCAGCATTTATTAATATACGCCAAACGAAGTCTATTGTTGTTCGGTTCTGCGCTTCATCTACAGGAACAACGCGTGCATGTATGTTCTGCCTAAGGATCCGCACGTATTGACGCGCAAGTCTGTATTGTATCCATTTTGGGCTTTCGAAGTTTACAATTGCATTTGCATGTATATAGGATTTGACAATTTATCCCCCATAGGCATAACTCTGAATTTTCTTACTTCAGCCTCTCCCGGGGGACCGAGTAATTTTATATCTGAGCTTTTCATATTTGCTCCGAATACGCTTTCCATACTGATGTAGTTTTTCATTTTGTCCACATACAAATAGAAACATTTTCTGTGAAAAAATAAAATGAGGGAAAATGTCTAGAGCGTGATTGTATTTTTGGATAGCTAATTTAACTAAGTATGTAAAGTGAGTAGTAATCAGAAATAATAAGAAAAATGTCATGCAACCTCTCATTGGTTATTGTAATCACGTGGTAAATTAGTTCATTCTGCTGAAGTGATTACATGTATTTAGAAAACTACATTATCGACTTGGCGTTGATTTGTAAGTAAATCATAAGACCACATCCACCTGTGCATAAATGTGCATTTAGCCAAACCCACGACAAGTTCTAAAGTTTTTGAGGTATTTCAATCTTTTTTATCATGGATAGTCGGAACAATATGGGTATATCAACATGCAAATACTTTAAGCTTCAAAAGATTTGAAATATTTTCAAAATTTCATCAATTTGGCTCGACGCACGTTTATGCAGATGGGGACGAAGCTTAATGTATTGCTTAATGGCTGTTTGAGCAAGCGTGTCCATGCCGTCCATGTTGTTTAAAGTAGAAGACTATTTTAGTTATTACAGTTGTGGTTATAGTTCAACTTCCGTTGTTTATTTTCCTTTTTATAGAACTTCAGTGACGTTTGTTTTTATTGTACATATTGTAACACCCCGCTATCACTAACGGGTTGTTTTAAATATATTGAACCTTATGGGTTCGAAGTAAGCGAGGTTACTAGAGGGGGAATGAATAAAACACCAGAGTAAGAACTAAAGGAAACTATATTATAAATTAAAAAAACATCAAAACGCCATAAAATTACATTAAAACAAACAGCAAAAAAAAAAGGATATATATAAAAAAAATATATATATAAAATTGGAGATTTCGAAGTATAAGAAAAAAGGGGAGGCGATGAAAATAATTAGACCGTAGAAATGCAAGCCAGAATAATTGTGCAGACTTACCCTTCTTCCTTTCGGTTACACTTATATTAAAGACAGGTAACGAACAAAAAGTAATAATATGACAAAAAAAACAAAAACTACTAACACTTATTAAACACAAACTAAAAAAAATTAAATAAGGATCACTCCCGGAGTCCAAGATGTTCTCACGAACACCGATCCCGAACTTCTCTTTCCGAAAGGTTTTCAGGGTACTCTTATCACCTCGTATATTACAAGATAGAAACAAGTGTAGATGTTCCTTCCATTACAACAATGCTTTATTTTCTTGTAAAACGATATACCGAAGACATCAACACTAGTTTCCATCTAATGACCATTGGTGTTTATCAGCACTTTTGATTTTTCTAGGATTTGCGAGTGCACATATAAAAAAAATGCCGATCTAGTGGCTGGCGTTGATCGAATGATCATACCGGAAATTGGTGTCGCGACTCACAGTTAATATGAGCTGCAATATTAGAACTTGAAATTGTTAAGACGAACGGGAATCGAAAACTAACACCTTGACGTATACAAAGAAATGAAATGGAAATATATAAAGAAGAAAATAATTTAGAATATACCGGGTTATTACATAGCATCCCCTTTTGTAAAAGAATGGGTACTTCTACAAGTAGCCATTACTTTTGAATCACACTGTACAATGAAAAATAATATTTAAATCCTACTAATTAAAATATTTACTTAAGGTCCTTAATTTATTTTTCAAAATGCTCTCTCCAAATATTCGCGGCACATTGCACTACACTGTACACAAGTTATGATGTGTTGGTTGTTGTTGGAGGTCGGGCGCCATCCATCCTGGTTAGTTGGTGGTCCTTCTTCGGTGCAGGGTAGAGGGTACGTGCCAATGTAAATAAGGAATTGTACAGGAATTTTTGTGAAGGTATATTAAATGCAAGCGCGGTCTGTCGCTGCGGAACATTAAGGAAGACCACGGAAATTAGGATCTAAGGGTATTGGTAGTATCTGGTCTTTCAGTCCAGTGAGTCACTACTGGGTAAAGGGTACTTGTACTCTGAGTAATGGTTGGGGTCTATCGCTGTCAGTAAGGGTTTGATTATCATCTTGTTGCTTTTCTACGTCGGTTGATTGATGTTTCTTTTTATGTTGATGCAGAAATAACATTGACAATGTGTTCCACAAACTTGCGAGTATTGCTACTCCGCATCCTGCCGCTCTATATATGGCGATACCATTTAAAAAGACTCCGGCCGTGTATTTTATTAGCCGCAGAATAAAGTAAAATCCGATGAAACCGCTCATTACCGTTCCTACATCTGTGAACCATCCCCAAATATATCTGAGGGTGGAGTCTGCTAGTTTTTTAATTTCTTCTTTATCGAAAAGATGTAACGTGGAATAACCTTGGTCATCAGTGTCTCGACCTGCAATTTTTCTAAGAATAATATTCGATACTGCCGATCGCTCCATTCCGAAAGTTAGGGCTTTTTGAACTTTTAACACTTCCTCTTGGGTATACAAGCCGCTTGATCCCAGAGGTTGAATTGGTTTTAAAATGCAAATTTGGCTCTTCTTCTACTGCTAGTAAAGTTGGGGCATCCTGCATTACAGGGTGAGGTATCAATCCTATCCATTTTCCATCAATAAAATACAGTGGTGGTGTGACTGCACTACATTCCACTTGTTCAGCGTATTTTTGGATTAAATGTGTGAGAGGAGACATAAAAAGAGATTGATTATTTACTGTTATAGGTAATTCGTGGTAACAGTTCTCGGTGCGTCTAATTTGCACTACTCTTGGAGTACATTTCATTACATACAGTACTTCACCAAGTACGCGTCCAATGTATCCTAGCTGATTTTTTATAACAGCGCTTACCGAATTGGGTGTTAAAGGGGCCAGCAATAGTCTATTTTTCAGAATTTCTCTGTGCGCTAAGCATCTTCGGTATACGGTATCAACATATAGCGCATTAATGGCTCGTTTATATGCTTGTTCAATATAAAATAATTTACTATTTACATAAACTGTTAAGTCAGTATTTTCGGTGGTTACGGACATCTCTGATTGAAATTGGTTATAGGTTTGCTTTTCAACAACAAGTACTTTTGGGTGTTCACTTTGCCAAACTTCAACTCCGCATAAGGCAATTACTTTAATTAGTGACAAGGCAAATATTTTGTCACCTTGTTCGACTACAATTATTTCCCAGATTTTGAATGAGTGACAATCTCCGCCTTACCATCATATAATAAACTGAAATTCTTATGACAACTATCCTGAGAGGTGAAATCCCATATTGTTTCGCCGTACGTAGAATCGATGCAATAACCTGATAAATAGGGACATAAAATACCACCGGACAAACTTATTTCATTACTCTCCATTTTAACTCTAGCCCAATATGATCGAAGATCTATTTTGACTGTTGCGTAAACGACTACATCACTCCAGGAATGGTTTTCTTCTATGTAAGTTACTCCTTGACAGCTGCCATCATCTTTTAGGGTTCCTTCCAGGGTAATAGACGTGCTAGTGGTACCATTAATTTTGATTTCGTATATTTTCTTACGATAAATTTGAACAGAACGATGTCGATGTGTTTGTCTACACTCTTCTTCGCCTAAGGGGTAGATATAGCTTGATAGTCCTCCGGCAACCGCAGATGTGTGACTGTGCATCCCGCAGTAGGATATTATTCTGGTGATTTCGACTAGACAAGTTTTAACTTCCTGTAACCTGATGTCATTCCTTTGGACAATTTGTACGTTCACTTTTTCGGTCTTATATTCTTCTTCCTGCGATGGGCACTGTTCTACGTCACGCACCGAAATTGTGGTTATGGTATTGTTAGTATTTTCACAATCATACGCAATTAATGCAAAACCGCAACAACATAGCGCAAACATAATCAGCGACACGGAGAGCATTTTGAACACAATCTAAAACAAAGTACTTAACTAACAACATGCATAAGTATGTATAAAATAATCAGAATGAACAATTACAACAAACATAATGAAAAAGAAATAAAAACATACAAAATTGACATACAACCTACTTATAAATGTTTTTGTACCGTTTATGTGTGCGGTACATATTTAATTGTTTTTTTCTTATGCCGGGTAGAGCTTCGTACACCGCCTTTAATAACAGTACCAAAGGCACTTGTTGGAGGGAGGTATATCAGGAGGTTTTTTAACAGTTTGTTGTTGCCTATATTGTCTAAACCTTGCAAAATAGTTTAAACTAGTATTTTTAACTTTATTGTTGGTGTCATTATCGTCCGTTTCATGAGTAACATTATTATTATTACTATAATTTAAGGGCCAATTATCAGTATCGTCAGTTTCGTGTGTGTCTGTATCGTCCGCATTAGGAATATTGGGTTGAAATAGTTTTAGTCGATTAATATGTACCAAATGCTCTTTTCTACCATGTAATTCTCTAATTTTGTAATTTACCTCACCTTTTCGTTCTATAATTCTAAACGGTCCTATCCAAGGCTTAACTAACTTTTTACTTACTCCTACTTGTACACTTGGATCATGCAAATACACTAAATCTCCTAAATTAAATTTTCTAATCTTACTCTTTTTATTATATTGAAGCATTTGTACTGCTGACGCCTGATTCTGTTTTTCCCTAACTGTTTGAAATGCATCTTGTAATCTCAGTAATAATTCCGAAACATAGTTTGTATCACAATCATATTTTATAGTTTTTGCTTTAATTATATCATCAAAGGGTAAAACAGGATCCCTTCCATGAAGTAAGAAAATGGGCTGTAGCCCGTGGAGCTATGAGTATTCATTCTGTATGCCATAAGGACATACGGAATCCATTCATCCCAATCCTGTTGACTCTTTGATACATAATGTGATAAAATATCTTTAAATACTCTATGACTGCGTTCTATCATGCCGTTACATTGTGGATGATACGCAGTTGTTTGTAATTTTTCAACTGACAACAATTTGCAAACATCTTTCATTAATTTAGAAATAAAATTGGTACCTTGATCTGTGATAAGTTGCTTGGGGGTTCCATGGCGTGAAATAATTTGAGTTACAAAAGCTTTCGCTACAGTTTCAGTCTTTTGATCTGCTAAGGGTATTGCTTCTACATATTTAGTAAAATAATCTTGAAAAGTCAGTAGATATTTATTATTGTTATATGAAGTGACAAAAGGGCCTACTATATCCATAGCAGTTCGTTCAAATGGTTCTAAAACTTCAGGGAAACTTTGTAAAGGAGCCCGTTTAAAATGTGGGGAAGTTTTTCGTTCATTACAAGAAGGACATTCATTACAAAATTTAATAATATCGTTTTTCATATTCGGCCAGTAAAATCTACTTTGAATTAAAGACAAAGTTCTAGCTTGTCCTGGATGTCCTGCAAACGGTAGAGTATGAAAATCATGCATAGCCTTATAAACAAATGTTTTTGGAACAACTAATACATCACTATCCTTAATTTTACCTGTTCTGTATAACAGTCCTTCCGTATCTAAATAATATTCATCACACATATTTTCATTAGATTCACTCAATTGTCCTTTGATTGATTGACAAAATGGATCTTTCTCTTGTTCTAATTTAATGAGATCTCTATCCCAAACTGGCAAAAATGTTGTATCCGTAGTTATAACATTAACATTAGTAACATTATTTAATAAATAATAAATTTGAATATGGATAGGTGTATGCAAGAAAACGTATTTAATCATTGGAAAGACAATTGACCAGTCTAACTTGTCAAGACCGCAACCTATTTGTGGCATAGCAATATAATTATCATTATGTTGTAAACAGAACTCTTTCAATTGTTGTAAACAATCCCATAGTGTTTGATATGAGGGTTTGTCGTAATATTTGCTTTTTGTAATCAAATAATGTACATTACGATCCGCTAGCGTTAAAGTAGCTATTTCACCTACATCCTTACCTTGTTTTAAAAGCTCATCTACACAACCGAACATATTTCTAAACTCTTTTGCGATACCTTTATTCATCGCAAAATCACTTGAAACACAATGTGCAAGAGAATAATTCGGCGGTGCAGTAAATACATTACCTTTTACTTCTAATACTTTCTCATTTACAACTTGATTATTCTCCACGTAATTAAAAAAATCTTCTATAGTAGATGTATCTTCAGTGTAGATACGACTTAGTGCATCTACGTTACCGTGTATCTTACCTGGTCTGTGAATTACTTCAAAGTCGTATTCCGCCAGTGTTAAAGCCCAACGAGCTAAGCGAGAACTTGGATCTTTTAATGATAATAACCATTTTAAAGGTCTATGATCTGTTATAATTGTAAATTTTTTCCCATAAAGATAACACCTAAATTGTTTGATACCAAAAATTACCGCCAAACTTCTTGTTCTGTAACCGTATAATTTTTTTCTGCTTTGCTTAATTTTTGCTTGCAAAAGCAATAGGTCTTTCAAAACCATCTCTCATTTGACCTAAAATAGCCGCAATACCAGAATTACTTGCATCGGTTGCTAAAATAAAAGGTTCGTTAAAATTTGGGTAACACAAAACCATATCAGATGTAATAGAATTTTTTAATTGATTAAATGAATTTACAGCATCGTCATTTAAAATAAATGTGATATTTTTCTTGGTTAATGAAGTAAGGGGTTCTGCAATCTGTGAGAAATTTGGAATAAAACGTCTGTACCAGCCTACTAGACCAAGAAAGGCTCTTACATCTTTAACGGTTTTAGGGAGTGGATAATTTGTAACAACTGCAATTTTTTCGGGGTCGGGTTTTATACCTTCCGTACCGATAATATGTCCTAGGTATTTCACTTCTTGTTTGAGGAATTTGCATTTACTAGGTTTTAGTTTTATGTTTGCTTCTCGCAATCTATCAAACACCAAACTTAATTTATAAATATGATCATTTATTCCTTTTGAATTAAACACTAGTATATCGTCTAGATACACTAAACAAACATCACCTGTTAATCCCGAAAGAGTCATATTCATAAATCTCTGGAATGTCATTGGCGCATTCATTAATCCAAAAGGCATCTTATTGTACTCCCAGTGACCATCAGGAGTAGAGAAAGCTGTTTTTTCTTTATCTTTTTCTTCCATATTGATTTGATGATACGCTGCTGTAACGTCGAACACACTAAACAATGTGGAATCCCCAAACATTTCTATGGATTCATGAAGATTCGGCAATGGGTAGTAATCGCGTTTAGTAACAGCGTTTAAACTTCTGTAATCGATGCACATACGCACTTTTTGTTCACCATTGGGTAACTGTTTCGTTACTAAAACAACAGGGGCAGACCAGGGAGAACTCGACGGTCTTATAACTTTAGCTTCTAATAACCTATCGATTTCCTTTTGTAAAATTTCACGTTGATAAAACGGTACCCTATACGGTTTCTTAGCGATCGGGGCAACATTTTCAGTAATAATTTTGTGTTTTACTTTAGAAGTAC
Source organism: Protaetia brevitarsis (assembly GCA_004143645.1). Lineage (NCBI taxonomy): Eukaryota > Metazoa > Arthropoda > Insecta > Coleoptera > Scarabaeidae > Protaetia > Protaetia brevitarsis. The sequence goes on along the minus strand of RXPK01000187.1, from coordinate 487,027 downwards.
TTGTGGAGGGAACATCTGAGGTACAAAATATATCACTATATCTATTTACTAATTCATATAGTAATCCTGCAGTATGTTCATCTACATGCGAAAAATCAAAATTATCACTATCGTTATTTTCGTTATTAGTCGTAACTGCATGAACTGGAACTCGCTTAACTTCGCTATTATGTATTGTAACATTTGAAGTTGCTACAGCTATAACTGTATTCTTTTTTAAAGTGATCGGATAGTTTGATACATTCATAATTCTAATAGGTAAATATTTATTGTTACAACTGTGTTATTGTATTTCCATCATATATACCAGTAATATCACTATCACTTATTGGTTCAACTAACACAAACTTACTTGAAATCTTCGTTTTGGTGTATATAAATAATTTATTTCATGTCGTGGTGGTACTACAACGTCTTCGTTTAATTTATATCACTTGTTAAGTTTTCTGGCGTATTATTACTACACATTTAATTACACTGGAATTATTTTCCTGCGCTTCACCTTATCACGATAATTATTACCTGTATTTTGATTTAAGTTGCTATCACTATCACCATCTTCACTAATATTATCTTGAGATTCTTTCACTATAACATTCACTGGAAAGTCGTAATGTTTAACTAACTTATCACTATATACTTCATTTCACTTTTATTTACTGTATACCTATTTGTACGTAAAATGTCCGCATCTCTCCCCATTTGCCTATTTTCTGATCTCTGATCTTTATGATCGTCTTCATCAATATCTATTTTATCTAAATCTTGGGTCTTTTGTATAAAATGCTTCACAGCATCATTATTATTTACAGGAATTTTACCTTGCACAGTTCCAATATGTTTCTCCGTAACTTCTCTACACTTATTTATATCATTACGCGCAAATTTATTATTAACTTCACAGTCATTGATAACATTACAGTTAACATGATTCTTATTTAACGCATTTACCTTACATATTTCTATGTAATCGAGTATATTAATGTTTGCATCATTACTAATAATTGGTAACACGTTTCCCCATAGTTTAAAAGTATCAGAACCAAAATTCATTTCTACAGCAAAATATTTCAAAAAATCACGTCCTATAATACCATCTGCGGTTATTGACAGATTGTCTGCACATACAACAAATTCAAAATGACTCTTTATTTGATTTTTAAATAATCCCAAATTAACAGAAGTAGTGCCTAGAGAATAAATTTCATGACCCGTAATACCGGTTAAAATTATTTCATTTATTTTGCTAATTTCCTGATTATTTACAAATTGTTGTTTAATTACCGATATAGCCGATCCTGTATCTATTAGAAATTTACAAGAAAGATTGTTAGCGAATAAGAAAATCATGCTAGGCGTTTCAGGACTACAATTTATGTGTATTTGTGGGATTTGCTGTATATTTATATTTGACGATGTATTTTGTTTATTTAATATATTTTGGTTTATTGCGTGCCCCCGGTTCGGGGAGTAAACGGTGGGCAGCTGGAGTTTAAAGGCTTTTGCTGATATTGGGGACGATTTTGTCGTGGTTTTTGTGCGGGTGGCGGATTAGCTTGCGAATAATTCTGGTTTTGTTGCCTAACGTTATACGTTGCATTAGGATTGTATTTATTAGGTTTATATTATTACTGATTAGGCACCGCATTATTAAAGTGATATTTATAATTTTGAGGTCTAGAATTTGGATTAGAATTAGGTGGTCGGCTTGTGAAATTATTATTACGGTTGAAATTTTGGGATTGATTACGATGTGATACAGATGCATAGCGGCAATCTCTAGCAAAATGACCCTTTTTTCCACAATTGTGACATATAACATTTGATTTTAATAAAAATACAGAATTACTAGATTGTCGGCTTTTAAGCATTAATTCACCAAGTTCTTCCTGTCTAGCTAATTCCTCTGCTTTATCAATCGTTAAGTTCTCTGTGCGCATTAACAAAGGTCCTAAACTTTTCATATATTCACGTTTTAATCCTACCCTAAATTGATTTAATACTAAATCTTGACATTTTTTCTCTATTCCCGCCTGTTCATCTCGCGTTGCTTTCGCCAAATCTTCAATTAAAATATCATTTCCTATAGTCTTTAAACGTGTAACAAATTCTGTAATTGACTCTTCATGTCTTTGAAAGTTTTACTTAGTTTTATAAGCCTTCGCCCGGTATACTAATCGGTGAAAATTTTTTAATAAATCTATCTTTAAAGTCTTTATACGAAATATTGGCCGCATCTAATTCTTTAACGGTTTTAAAATACTTGTAAGCCTCTCCCGTTAATCTATATTTAATAATTTTAATTGTTGTTGCTTCGTCCCAATTATCTAATTTGACCGTTGTTCAATTTTTCAAAATATTCAACGACTTTTTCTTTACCCGAAAAAGAATCTACGTATTCGCGATCATCCTAAAGTTACAAATGGTTGAAGATTTGCAATTTCACCTACTTTTACTTCAGGAACGTTACCTCTACTTTAGCCATTGTTCAAATTTATTATAAAAAGGCGCACACAAAGTATTTATACAAAATAATAAAAATAAAATAAAATGCAAAAGAAAAATAACGAAATAAAAGAAAGCAATTTGATTACTACGGTCTAATGATTAAAATTATTTAGTAACCTGTTACTAGTACCTGCCACCAATGTAACACCCCGCTATCACTAACGGGTTGTTTTAAATATATTGAACCTTATGGGTTCGAAGTAAGCGAGGTTACTAGAGGGGAATGAATAAAACACCAGAGTAAGAACTAAAGGAACTATATATAAAATAAAAAAAAAACAAAACGCCATAAATTACATTAAAACAAACAGCAAAAAAAAAGGATATTAAAAAAAAAATATAAAATGGAGATTTCAAGTATAAGTAAAAAGGGGAGGCGATGAAAATAATTAGACCGTAGAAATGCAAGCCAGAATAATGTGCAGACTTACCCTTCTTCTTTCGGTTACACTTATATTAAAGACAGGTAACGAACAAAAAGTAATAATATGACAAAAAAAAACAAAAACTACTAACACTTATTAACACAAACTAAAAAAAAATTAAATAAGGATCACTCCCGGAGTCCAAGATGTTCTCACGAACACCGATCCGAACTTCTCTTTCCGAAAGGTTTTCAGGGTACTCTTATCACCTCGTATATTACAAGATAGAAACAAGTGTAGATGTTCCTTCCATTACAACAATGCTTTATTTTCTTGTAAAACAGTATACCGAAGACATCAACACTAGTTTCCATCTAATGACATTGGTGTTTATCAGCACTTTTGATTTTCTAGGATTTGCGAGTTCACATATAAAAAAAATGCCGATCTAGTGGCTGGCGTTGATCGAATGATCATACCGGAATTGGTGTCGCGACTCACAGTTAATATGAGCTGCAATATTAGAACTTGAAATTGTTAAGACAACCGGAATCGAAAACTAACACCTTGACGTACTACAAAGAAATGAAATGGAAATATATAAAGAAGAAAATAATTTAGAATATACCGGGTTATTACAGTAGGTTATCAGAGAAACTAACATCCCCATCCCCTATTAGCGCTTTGGTATAGAGTTGACCTTCAGTCAACCTCCATTTCTTTGTACTTTCTTTATCTAACCAGGTCCAGATCTCCCTTCTTGCGGAGTCCTTTGTAATCCCACATACGGGCTCTGGACCCATGTAGTGATAAATTATTTAAATATTTTTTGCAAAAATTGGAAAACCCTGATTTCTTTCAATTTTATATTTTTTAATGGTTATTTCGGTGTAACATCTGTACAAAGTAATTCAAGGTCTTTAGTTTTTTTATTAATACCAAGTTTTGCTTTTTTAATTTAGTGTTTCATCTTGTGGTAGAAATGACAGTATGTTTTAGTACTTAATTAATCTTTCTTAAAAAATCTTTACGTCTGTTCAGAGGAAAAGGATTGTTTGAATGAAAGAGATATATTATTTAGCTTTTTTTTAAAGTAAACGCAGTATTTCGTTAATACAAAGAAATATGAAGATTTTATTTGTTTCAAAATAAAATAAAATTTCTTGAAATATTTTTTAGTTTCAAAGAATAGGTAATTTTGACGTCAGGCGCAAACAAATTATTTCTTGTACTCAAAGAATTGCGTTTCTTGATACCCTTTATGTAACTGGAAACAAAAGCTGCTTTGACCGTGCAAATGTGGTTTTGAATATAGTTAAAATACTAGAAAACATGTATGCCGATCCCTATTTCTATCTAGTTCATCGTTTATTATAATCCTAGTACTAGTGTGGAAAGTAGTGATAATTTTAGAAGTATCAAAATAATGGAATTACGTTCGGAAAAAGAAGTACGTGACCGCACAACGTTGAGGCTTACTAATGAAATATGTTAGGTAGGTCGGTCAATGCAGCAATGAACACTCAAATCACTGTTAGATCAAGCTTTCGTAGTTAGAAATATGGGTATCTTTATTTTGTCGTAACTTTATCCAACCTTTTGGAACAACAGCGTTTATAGGATTTTTGGAAGTTATATAAGAACTCAAAGACTGACTTTTAGAAATGATGTACGCTTGCCTCGTGGTCAAATTTATTTCTAATAGACGTAGTTGTATTAAGGATTTAATTGTAGTAGGCAAAAACAAAATGTAGTTGATCAAATATATTTTTTGTTAAAAAATTTTATTTAAATAGCCATCGTTTCTTAGTTACTCTATTTATATACGTATTAACTCCTCATTTACTTTAATAACGGGTAGTTACTAATCAGAAATTATTGAGAAAAAGTAACGCCAAATATTTCTAAAACATGTAAAAATATTATGTGCTACTTGAGTTGTTCTGATTAACTTTCCTGTGGGAGAATACGGGCAAATTATTTTGTATGAAATAAAATTATATTAGGAGCTATTTTATGCTTTATTGAAAATTATACTCAGTATAAAATAAATCATTTTTTATACATTGCAAATCATGAATGAATTGTAATACAACTGAAAACTGAAAGAAACAAAATTAAAACGTATGTGAAATAAAAAAGAAAAGTAATTACTATACAGTTAAATATATGAATAGCAAGGGTCACTATATAACGTGTTGGCGTTTCTATACATATGCCTTAGAGGAGCCTTGTAAAGAGTGTTAGTGCGAGCTCTAATAGTGACAAGTGAAGTGCATGACTTAGAACTATAGTTAGGTACAATGAAAGATATTTGACTAACAATAAGAAGCGAAGATGAACATTACCATATATTAAATTTAAAAGAAATTTGGCACAGGCTTCATCTCTTCTCTGAGAAAGAGGACGAAAGTCATGGCTATACACCAAGAGGGTATAATCTGCCCCGGTATAAATGTCATCAAATTTAAACGATAAGTATCTAAGAAATCTTTTCTGAACTCGCTCGATGAACAGCTGATGGTAAAGAAAGTGCGGATACCAAACAATAGAGCTATACTCCAACTCGGACAGCACAAATGCATAAAATAACACTTTGATTGTTAAAATGTTATAGAAATATCTACAAGACCGTATAATGAAACCTAGAAATGCATTTTGATTGAATATTACACCAAGATCTTTAAATTGTGTAACCATAGGTATATCCAACTGGTGAGCGCTGTATATGAAAATGTAGGGATTCACACTTTTGGTGAAGGAAAATATCGCACACTTGCTAATATTTAAGCATATACTGTTAGTAATACACCAGTCCTCAAAGATGTACAAATTCCTCTGCAAAGGCAAGCAATCAGCTATAGATGTTATACGAGTGTAGATCTTAAGGTCATCCGCATAAGCCAACTATTTGCAATCCAATCTGTCCAGAAGGTCATAAATATATATATTAAAAGGAAGTTGTCCGAAGTTGGAGCCTTGAAGGACCCCAGATGAAGCTTGAAATGGAGCAGATGTAAAACCATTAAATTGAACATAGGAAGATCGGTTATATAAGTATAATTGTATAAATGATATAAATTTAGAATAAAGCCAATAGAAGATAATTTAGAGATAAGTAATGAATGATTAATTGTGTCAAATGCCTTACTAAAATCAGAATATAAGACATCAACTTGCTGCTTATCATCAAAACATTCGCTTCGTCTAATCAGTCTCTAATATGGCGCCGTAGGATCCCGAAAAATCAGCCCTAGAGAAATAATTTTATTTGTTGTTAATGTCTTAATAAAAAAAATTATGAAAACCTTTTTTTCTCAGTGTGTTATTGGTGTCACTGCAGTTGATAAATTACCTTGTGATTAATAAAAATAAAACACCTACATCCATTGCACATAGGGATTTAAAAAGATGTGCATTAAATATTAGGTACTAAAATTTTCTATTTTACTTTTCTCTTTCCACTTTCAATATTACCCCTTTACAACTATTATTGCACATAGGGATTTAAAAAGATGTGCATTAAATATTACTAAAATTTTCTATTTTACTTTTCTCTTCCACTTTCAATATTACCCCTTTACAACTATTATTTTCATTTTTATATTTTCCTAAATTTACTGCAACATCAAAGTAACAAAATTATTCCTTCTTTCCGCGCTATATAAAAATCAGTTCCGTAACTTTAAAGTGTCACACGGGAACATCCTGAATTCGCAACAGGCATAATACTATAATATATAGGGGCCCTTCCGTTTCCGCCAATTCGCGGACACTCGTCGGAGCACTCAAGTACCAATAGAAATACTCTCGAAGCTCTTTAAAAAAGGAAACAGATCACACGCTGTGCTTCTCCGCACACAACAGACAGCCAACGTACTGCCTCGGAACGCCATCGGAACTGTTGAGCACCATCGAAAAATGTTTCCGACTATCGGATGGTCTCTTACGCAACAGAAGGTTTCCTCTATGTATCGATCGCACAACGCTAAAGCAAAGAGAAGATGATGTACTGTATATGCAGGTAGGTGCTAAATAATTACAGGTAACTCTGCTATATTGGGAAGAATAGTCATAAAATGCATATTATAAGCAACTTAGATATGAATTAAGATACGTTAAATCCGGAAATATCCAAAATAAAGTCAATATAAACAGGTAGCATCTCCGGAAACTATAAAACTTAAATTATTACCGAATTCGGATATTTGTACGGTTTGGAGGTTTCCTAAATACTTACAAGAGACTTTGTTTTATGGACTGGGCAATGACGCATTTATAGTTGTAAAAGGGGGTGCTGAAAAGGTGCTCAGACAGGCTCTAAAAATACTCAAAGTATAAAATGCAGATTTAAAGACACAAATCTTCTTAGTCGTAATAAAAATAGCCCAAAATGCGAGTCCAATTATAAGAAAATCTACATTAAAAAGAATAATTTTTAATAAACTCAAGTTTTCTATGCTTATTTCCAGATAGCAGACTCACATCGAATAGACGTCGATATTTGGAGAAAAATGGATGACGAAGAGAAAGTCGTTTATAAATATCAATAATAATAACACTTCGCTAGGACCATCCCTAAAATTAGCTATTTATTAACATAAATATTTCTAATCTTAGTATACCGATATCGTAAGCCCTATATTGTTCTAACTTTAAAAATAGTCGATCACAAATTACATAATGCTTACAGCATTAGTCTATTATACAGTTTAATTCATATACTAATTATTTTTTCTTTTATATTTCCGTTATAGTAGTTTCAAACAAATATAATTTTACGTATAAACCTTTGAGTAGTGCTCTTTTGACTCATCCAAGTCGTTTTGTCTTTTTAGTGTGGTGTATCGGGTATTGGTCTCATAAGTGCTTTATTGTTTAGTGATACATTTCCACATTTTGTGCTTTAGAATGTAGTATTGAAACTCACTTTTCGTATTCAGTTTTTTTTAAAGATACTGCAAAATGCTTCCAGTATTATAATACCAATATTTTCCATCAATACGTTATTTTGCGTGTATAATAGAATAAATACATTTGTTGCATACCTGGGCATTGTACTTTGGTTCTTCATAAACCAATCATTATACCTATATATGAAATAAAAGTGTTTAATTAATCGTCTTTACGGTGATGCGATAAAGTTACAACAGAAAATGCTATTTTTTCACTAATTTTAATGAATTCAATACTTGGTAGCGTGCTCTTTATCGCAGATTATTTGAGTTCACTAAACGTTGACATGTTTCCATGGTTAATCACTTCCCTCTCACTCTCTGAACAATGTCGGTTGCGGCCCATTTTATCTAGATTAACTAGATTTATCAACTATTTAAGAGAAGACATGCACATGTAATACTGAAAAGAGGATTTACTTACAATATTTTAAATAAAATACACTTCTTTTTACAAATGTGCCTATTTTTATGTCCACCACTATCATATCATATATTATATATTTCCGTTTTCTTTTTACATATGTTTCTATATATATCATAGAATGATTGTAAATAAATATATTATGTGTAATAAATTAACCATCAGATTATTTTTGTTTGCTTTGAAAGTAAGTTATCCGCCCTTATATGTGATCCAATTATCAAAATTTTAACCAGTAACCACTTAAGGGTGAGAATAAAGTTTGCATCACGGTCTTCGTGTCTTCAGATAACTAACAGGTAATAGCACAGTCCAATACAGCATTACCGAGTCTTCTAGTAAATACATAGACTCAAAATATTGCATATTATAATCGTCTCTCTTACATACACACTAGTGTGATAATTAAATGGGCACCCCACATAAAAGTCCATAGATATCTTATGTGAGGTAACCCATTTACTTGTCATACATATGTAAGAGAGACTATTGCAATACGCAACTTTTTGTACTAACGTGTTTGTTGGAGAAGACTCAGTAATGTCGTATTGCACTGTGCAACTGTTGCTATCTATAAAGAATGTCGATGCAACTTCTATAAATGACGTTTATACGACGTTCGTAAATGACGTCGATGGTCTGTAACATTATGGCGTCTAAATACTTGTAAGATCAAAATTTTATGAGGAAATTTAACGTTAAAACACATTGCTCGTATTTCAAAAAGAAGCATTAGTTCAGTTAACTGGTAAATGATTAACTGAATTACCTACTTTTTTACCACAAATTTCATTACACCAAACGGACGTTTCGATAGCAAAGCTGTCTTCAACAACACTAGCACTAAGTAACTACGGTAAATCCCTTTATATCTAAAAATAACATGGTATAAGGAGCACGTTCATAGTTGATATTAAATTTAGAACGTGCGATAAACCTAGTGTTATCCTACATATCTTGAAGTAAATTATAAAGTAGATAGATAGATAGATTCTATATATTTGTCATAAATCAATTACAAATTGACATCGATGTCCTCAAAAAATAACAATATAAATACAATTGTGAATAAATGGGAAAAAGACACTAACTTATACACCAAACGAACAAATTTAATTTATCAGTCAAGGAAGAAGTCAGCAAAAGAGTAGTAGCACTTGGACACAAGGTATTGTTTTAATTTCGTTTTAAATGTTTTAATATTTTCAATTACTCTTAGATCCAGCGGCAGTGCTTACAGATCTTAGCAAGAGAACAAACGAATTCTTAAATAATGTGATTTAAAAGTTTTGTGTTTTTGAATACATAATTAATGTTTAGGAGTATCATAGGCAGTGCCAGGCATTAAAAAAATTGTGTCGAGTCAATCCAAATTTGGTTTGTACATAAACAACAATAAATTGGGTTAATACAACACATAAAGTGTTAATTGAGCACTACGTTGTGTTGTACTAAACTTTTAAAGGTTGCTTCAACACTACATTGTTTTAGACCAACACTTTATGTGTATTAACTCAATTTATTGTTGATTATATACAACCCAATTTTGGGTCAGAAATGAATTTACAATATTAAACTTAGGAAAAATGAGATGTAGTATAACAATAAATATACATAAACAAATGCACATTTAACAATTATGAAATAGACTTATATATTTAATAATATTTAAATAATATTTTTCTTCCAAATGGACATACATTTCATATCGCGAACTTTAATAAAATCTATTTTTTCAGTTAGCCAGTGCATCAGCACACAATGCTCAAGTTACCAAAGCTTACGTAAACACGCTCTTTCCCAATAAATGGATACACTGAAGAAATGATTTTTCATATTGAAGAAACCGATTTAGTTGATTTTGATTGCTTTGCACGAAAACAGCCTTATGTAATTCTAAATAATGTAAGTAGACACAATTATGTTAAATTTGTTGTAACTTGTGACTGTTTAATAATATGACATATATAAAGTCACGAAGATTGATATAAAATTTAAATTAGAGTAATAAATAAATATTCAATATCCAATCTGATTTTATTTAATTTTATTTCACAACATCTTTCGGTCACAACAGCATATCTTCAGGTGGAAATTGACGTATCGTTTTTTATATTTAACAAATCATTCGACAATTTTATTATTCTATTTAAATTTAATAAAATATTTGGAGAATTTATTTATTTATTTACGAAAATGTTTATTAAATGGAAACATTCACTATGGTATATCGGCGTTGGGCACATATGATACCAAAGAAAGCCGCAATGCGGTTTTTAATAATTTATAAAGAGCCACACGTGGGTGCAAAATTATTTTTTTTTTTAGTGTAGTTGCATATTATCACAAAACATATAAAAGTATAATTATGAAAAAGAAAATAATTATTTCAAAATTTTAGTAATTTGTTCATATACCTTAGAACTTTTATAACTCGAACCAATAGGCCAATTTTTCTATATTTCCAGAAAATGTAACCGAAATTAAACTTTAGTCTAGTTTGAATCAACGACAAGCCGCATGCGGCTTTTGGAGCAGTATTTGCCCACCATTAGTATATATTTTCAATTAAATGATTATGCACCGTTATCCAAATATTACTCTGTTGTAAAACCCAATAGTTAGTCGTAAATAAATACATTTTTTTAATATATAACACATATATTAACCCCGCATTTGATAATTTTATTTGAAATATTGATATTTAATTTTGTTTACTTAAAATAATAGTACAAATGATTTATTTTTCTGTACATGTACACTGAAATACAAAATTCACGTCTCCCTATTTTTTTTTCATTAGGGAATAATTAGTGGTGGACACTATCGGTATTTTCAACTATCGATAGTACTATCGATAGTCGGACCAACTATCGATAGTTATCGATAGTCGACTATCGATAGTTGACCATCGATAACTATCGATAGTTGACCATCGATAACTATCGATAGTTGACTATCGATAACTATCGATAGTTGACTATCGATAATTATGGATATCTATCGATAGTTTCAACAGTCAACTGTCAATACTTACAACTGTCGTTAGTCGTCATCGATAATGCCCACCACTCTACTCAACTAATATGCCCTCAGAAACACATTTTGTTTTATTTATTGTTTGTGTTTTTTTTTTAGTCCAGACTAATAAGAACTCTAACACTAGTATTTCATTGTTTCATCAATACCTGTTACTATAGATATTACAAAAGAAAGAATTAGTTCCACTCAATGAATAATTGATGATTGACAATACAAACGTTTTTAACTAACAAGATAATACATAAATAAACCTTTAAGCTACTCAGAAAGGGAAAATAAATGGCACTATACTTGTCGTGTTTATATTGAATTTGAGCATCTCTCTGCGTTATAAACTTTATATATAAATATAATACTGGTGGGTATTATCGATATTTCCAACAGTTATGTCGAGTATCGATAGTTATCGATAGTCAGCTATCGATAACTACTATCGATAGTCGAAACTATCGATAGTTATCGATAGTCACTATCGATAGTGCCCACCACTAGGAATAATGCATCTAATTTGAATGTAAACATATTTGAGGCAGCACTCTACAAAAACTTGAGCGCTTAGTGAAACAAAGGCAACATTTTAAGCAAATACAAGGGAACATTACATTTATAAAATACAAAGAAGTAATACTTTAGCGAGAACATGAGTTTTAAATTTGACTGTACCTATGTTAGGAATTATCCAAAGTTGATATTTGTTGGATATTCTAAAATTTGCTATGTTCAAGTAAATCTCTCAGTGTGTTTATTATTTACTAAGCTATTCACCATTTCCAGTTTTTATTATGGCACTCTGCTAAACTATTCGTACATCTAACGTCAAAAATCTATAAAAATTTTAACAACACTGCAATTAATTTGACTAATATATCTTAATGGCATCATGGCACTCGGCTTGTGCATTTTGCCATTGTGGTCGGGAAATAAGATGGCGGGTTTGCCTCTGATACCGCACGGTTACTTTAGACGGTGCTTCGCCTAGGTGTAAATCACAGCCGAAGAGAAACATTCTAAGCGACAATCCGAATGACATCAGGGATAATGTATGGCTTAATAATGCAGTGTTGAAAAGGCAGGTCACTTTGTACCAAACTTCATTATTCGATCCCGTCACTGGGTCAACGTTTCAACAAAAACATTCATTGGGGATTGAGTTACTGTTGCGGACCGAATGGAGTGTTTGTCAGTTGAAATTAAATGGTGGTAAGGGGGTGATCATCGCACAGCTGTGTGCCTTAAGCTCTCCTCTATTCACTGCGCTCTGTGTGTGCATATGTCAGACTAGTCGGCCGAGTCGAGTGAG
>RXPK01000187.1:362798-474033 GCA_004143645.1 Protaetia brevitarsis | reverse complement strand
TTTATATATGTATATAAAGTAATATAACTATACTTACCCTCGATTAGAACGTGATTAAAAAACGTTAATAATTCTTATTCTACTTCCACTTCATAGTCTCTCCGCCATGCCTGTAGACGGCGCACTCGAGTGGCGGGTTTCTTAAATTTTCGTTGCGTTACACTGTTATATTGCTTTAATAAGATGACGTACACTGAAATGTATTCCATTAAAACAATATTAAAGGAACGTTGATTAAAATTTTATGAAATAATTATGAAAATCTTCGACACAACACAACGATCACAATTGACAATTAATTTAGTACCTTTGTTTTGATTCTATCCTCATGCCAATACTTATTAACCTTCAAATTTTAACGCATATGGATACATTTTTAATCTGCAGAGAATTAACTTTTAACTGGAATACTAAGCACTTGCTGGTATGATTGAAATCCGGAAAAGTTTCTTTTTCAGATTAATGCGGAAGATCTAGTACCCAAGAGGTTCCAATTAAAAGTCTTTTTTATGTCATATGTTATTTTTGTTACGTGCTAATAGGAGTATGAAGCAAGAGATTCGAAAAGTTGTATTTTCTTGGTATTAGATTAGTGGTTAGGAAGATTTTTAGTGTATTCGCTGCACTCTAAATACATTGAAAATAGTAATTCAAATTTTTTGTAACCAAGAAACAGAAAAAAAAATAACAAATTATAGGAAATTATAGGTTCGACCCACAAAAATCAATATGCTAAAAAACACAGGGTTTATTTAAAATTTAAATTTAACATATTCGATAAAACTCAAAAACACATGTAAATAAAACATTTAAATTCTATTAAAAATATTAGAATAAAAAAAGTGGTTTTTTTATTCAAATTTGGATTCTTCTTGAATATGTGTTAAGTTTATCTAGCACATAATGCACTAAATGTTAATGCTTTACAAGATATTCGTGTTTTTTAAAAATTTGTTTTATGTAGTGGTCACGCACTTCACGGACTTTTAAGTTGCTTGCAGTTCGTGTAATAGTGGATTTTTTTATTTCCATTGTAAATAATATATCTACAACTGGGTAACTCCTAACTTTCTCTTCACCAATCGTTTGTAGTTTATTTAAATTTTTATTCTTATCCTTGCAGGGTATTTTACGTTTCCATATTTGTGACGCAATTCTTGCAATCCATGCAAAAACCTGTATAAAATATCAAAGCACGAGTGGTACCACCAACAATAATAAAAATGTCACCACAAGCAGTGTCACAAGTTAGAAAAACAGTGTTACAAAGTGGAACTTTGGAACGTTTACTACTTTTTTTTCCGGTAAAATAGTTATACAAGGTGCTATTGTTATTGCGAAATAGAAAAAAAGAAATTTTAAATGAATTAGACGCAAAATCAGTTCACCGCGAACGCTCAAACATTACTACGGAGGATATCGATATGCTTATAGCAAGACTGTGGCATTTTTAGTAGCATTTGTAAAAAAGTAAATGTAGTAATATTAATTATTTGTTCTTTAATAATTTCTTAATTTCCTGTTACTTATTTGTGTAGATATTAAACAACAGTAAGATGCTGATGCTATCGTTTATGGTATTTACTTGTTATAGTGAGGATTATTGGCATTGTTGAATCATGGCCACCTAGAACCGACCACGTTTAGTTGTAATCGTTATGCAGCGATAATTTTTCTGAACATATTTCCTACAGGTATTGTATTTTAGCTAAAAACGATTTGACACTTATACGTATTTTTTAACGGACAATATATTGAGGCAGAGAAAGTTAGGGGTTGGCTATTATAAAGAAATTGAGTTATTACAAATTGACGATATCTTGTTTTTGCCCCCTCTCTTCCTGCAGTCAGTTTTAATTTTCGACAGTAAGCCACTTAGGAGAACTGTAGCTTTTACTATAGCTATGAATAAAGGCATACATTTGTAATTCTATTATCATTCGGCGTAGTAGAAGCTACAGTTCGTACTGCGTTAATTTTTAGTGCAGTCGTTACTTTTTTGGTAGGAGCTGTAACATGGTATGTTAGATAAACTGACATAAAATTAGAGCAGAATCCAAATTTGAAATAAAAATACTACCTTTCCATTTGTAATAACCAAAGTTGACAACTACTTCTGGATACGAGAACATTACCGGAAGTCAAATAATATTTGAACTAAACTGATCTACACCCCATAGACTTCCCATAAAAGATTTAATTTAAATTTAAACAGTGTAGTCTCTTTTTTTTTATATGTACTAATTTCTAATTTTATTCTTGTAGAGGCAATTTCTTGAAATAGTTTACCCAAAGTAATACCAAAAACAAAAACTTGCAATAAATTACACTAAAACCAAAGTAATGTATAATATACAAATAATTTGTGGAATGTCGAAAATTATCACGGGCGGCCGCAAATTACTCGCTGTGGGCCCTATTCGGCCCACGGCTCGGCCACCCCTGTTCTGAGATCTCCAGGCAACTGATTTGCATTCACGGTTCTCGCGGATCATTTTAATACCTTTTTAGTTAGCGGCTATGTGAATTGCTATTCACGTCGTACTTAGACAAGAAGATACATATCTCCTATAAATATCCACGCCTGTGTAAACCGTGATAGTTTATCTATAAAATACCTTCCACACACGGCGCACGGTGGCAAATTACTGATTTAAGTGGACAAAAGTCAATCGGACAATTGTCCTCCAATGAATGCTGGCTGTATAACTTCTTAGTTGCTTCGTCCGAAAACAGTGTGACAAGTGATGGAAAAAGTAATTTATAAATACATACTATTGTGATAGTTGGAGTTGTGAATTGACATGAGTTAACATCAAAGCTACGCTGTGACATTTTTTTTTTTGATTTTTGACAATTCAGATCGCGGCATACGCTCTTATTTAGGAAATATTACAACTTTGGTAACGTGGAAGCTCACAAGAGGTAAGTCAACTAATATATAAATGTATAATATTTGTTTTAAAAAAAAAAATTAATTCTCTTGCAATGGCGTAGATCAACTTCAGAAGAAAAAACTATAGAAGTGGCGAGGACTGGCGGATGATCAGTGCATGTTTTAAAGATAATTTAATGTAGTTTCCAAATATGAATTTTTTTTTGTTAAAATTTGCTTATTAAGTATTTATTATACTTATGTTAGGAAAACCGTGAATTGAAAAATAATTTATAATAAAGTGTTTTTGGTTTTTTTTTTATACAGTGACCGACAGAAAGTGCGCAGCATATGGGAATTTTTTTTGTCTTTGAATTTGGTGAATCTTTTTTCTTACAGTTTACCTCTGGATGTCTTGAAAGTAAAATAACATTCATCAAATCTGTCGAAAATTTAATTGTATACGAGGGAAGGTCAGCAATACTAAAGTACGCGTAAAAGTATCTCAGTGTTTTAAGTTTACAACATTACACTACAACATTGAAGTTTCGCTTAATTTTAAAACAAAACATGAGATTAAATCCGTTTTTCTCGGAATTACCCTGTATACAAGTTTATTGAGATCATCACAGCAGCTCATCATCCATATTCTGTGTATAATTTGTGAGAAAAAAATCATGCATGCTATGCCAAATTAGTTAGTTTAAAAATTTTTATAGCCTTAAAAAGGAAAACTTTAAAATGGGATTATAATTTTGGCTGCACACCTTGATTTGTTTTTAAATGATACAAAATAATTACAAATAGACCCAACTTTTCAATGTGTAACAATTTACACATTAAGTGTAGTACACATAATATGTAAATGATTAGCTCTCTGGTTAAGACTTGAATTTGCATTAAAATTATAATGTCCATAATCTTCCAATTTTAGGAAAGCGAGTAATAAATTATTACCTCTTGTTATTTTTCCACGTGACACGTATTTCTCTGCTCTTATAGAAATCAAAAATGCAGGAGGGTATTTTTTGAAAATGGATAAATGAAAAACAATGCAGGCGGAAGGTGATCAGCCTTGTATTGAATATGTGTGGACTCTAACTAAGCGCAGTGGGTCTCCTGATGAAGAAAACCAGCAAAACATATAAGGTAAAATAAATAGTTGAAACAGATAGCTCAGTTTTTATTCTCTAATTATACCGTAGTCGGCAAATTTTAATTTGAGTATACGGATCTTATAATCAGCGTAAAATGACCTTGACAATGCCCGCCGATGTCAATCTTGAAACGATACTGGCGTTAGCTTATGCTGGGAGATCCGGCTGTAGTCTGTTTCTATTTTAAAACGCGCACTCTTTCTTACGTCTGCGTTCCTATACTATAAATAAATTTTGACGATTACAGTATGTTCAATGATATTTTTTGTTTGCTCAATATGCGCTACTTATTATTTTTCCTCTCTTTTTCAAGATTAAAAAAAAGTGGATGAGTGTTCTGTCGAAGTAAGTCTGGGTTCATGAACAAATTTTTCATCGTGGCTTGACAGGGACGATTTCTCTATCTTGCTTGTTCCGGAGGAATCGTAATCAAGATTCTTTCCACGCGTTAGTGACGTCCGACAAAACTTTTTGTGATTTTTCCGAGAAATCAAAAAGGAGAAAAATTGCACATTTGCTTGATACCGAAACTGAAAAACTGATGCATGCCGCTAAAGTATCGCTACACGATTCAGGCCAAAGAACTGCAGCAACTGTTCTAAAGAAGTCATTTTATCTCCAAACTCAGCTCTCATATACGCAATAAAATAAGTCAGCATTCCAAGTGCAATGCACCACAATTTTCTCCAAGAATAACGTTGGCTATCTTGTAGACTGCGATTTGTGTAAAGACACTTATATTTATCTAAGAAACGTGCTCTTGACAAGGACATGACTTGTTTCCACCATACCATAGAGTCCAGGATGCAAAGAAGAAATGTGTACAAGAGATACTTTAGTCGAGGAAACACGTGCAGAGGCATCATTGCAGGCCTTGATAGATCATACAGCTAAGCGATTAGCTATCGTGCACAACTTGTGCTTCAAACAGTTGGTTATAGAAAAACTTAATTTCGAATTGCTTTTTAAATGGGGTTGTGATGGGAGTGAGGCGCATAGTGAGTATAAACAAAATTCGCTGGTGATAATAGCTCTATGACTGATGAATTTATATTTATGTATTACTAGTTCCTCTACAGTCGCCAGCAGTGGTCTTTTGTGTTGTTTGGCAAAAAACGCCCTGTTCTCCTAGGTTTTGTCGGCTAATTAATTTATGTTTGGGAGAGAATGAAGATTTGATTAGAAAAGAAACAATCTTGTATTTGAAACAAATTTCGAATTTAAATCCCACTACATTAACTGTTGACGGAAAAGAAATCAAAATTACACACAACTATATCTACTATGACAGACGGCAAAGTTGCAATGCGTTAACAGAACAAAGTCGACTCAAAGATGCTACATTTGTGGCATGACCCCAAAAGTATATGAACAATGCAACACCAAATTTTGCCTGAAGGACATAATAAAAAACTATAGTTTGGTTTATCCCCATTGCATGCTCTCATTAGGTCTTTTGAATGTTTAATTCATATGCTTACCGTTTAGGTTTCAGAAATGGCGGGTTAGAAGGGTAAATAAAATTAAAATTGTTATTGTGATGACGACGAATAATAATGATGGGAAGGAAGTATGAAAGTGACCAACAGATAATGAAAAGAAACAAAGAAGGAGACCAATTCAATTCAGGGTGCAATTAGGACTCAACGTAGATAAACCAAACCAAGGTTTTCGATCCAAATGACGGAAATACATAGACGGATGTTTTTTCTGTAATTCCTGAAATATATACAAAAATCACGGGGATTAACGAAACTTTAACCCTGCTGGTCGTTTCACAACTACTAAATACACTTGTATCGTTCGGGTAAATATGACCCGAAACAAGTAAAAAAGGAAACAAATGCACAGGTTACTAGTACTTGTTTATTTAATGCAAAACTAACAAATAATATTCTTAAAAACTTAGAAATTACGGATAATAATGAAATATTGAATAAAAGCTATTTTTATGTTTTAAAATTTGGACAAAAGATATATACAGTGAGTTTTACAAAGATGTTTATGACAATTATTACATACTATATTTTTTTATTGTCTTTAGTTGAGGACAAAATTTAACAACGGCTTGCTTTTAAGAGTAGTTGTTTGTGGACACTTTATAAGAACAAGATGCACTACATGTTTTGAATTCTTTGCAAATATTTCGCGTCCCTGGTTCTGCATAGTGTTCTGCTTCTATGTGGTTTTTATGAGGATTTCCTAATTCTTCTAAAATATTCTTCCTTTAGTTAGCTTGTTCGACGTTCCAATTTGGATCTATACTCCTCCATAGAACAATAGTAAGCTGAGATATCAAGCATATTATAGAATATATATAGACCAGCGAATTTGTCAAGCGAGGTGCATCGCGATCAGCTATCTAGAGTATCAACAGCTCCTTTTGTAGCGTTATAGTCTAATATAATTTGCGGTTTTTGTCATCTCTGGTACTAATTTGTTTGTCGTGGTGTAAGGTAGACATCACAACTAACGTTCTTGTTTTTTTTGGGAATATAGTGACTAGGTAGCGTCATTCAAATAGAAGGAAAAACTATAATACTCTTTATTTACCATTGACTTTTGGAAGCTCAGGCTTGTTTTTCTTATAGTACCAATATGTCATTTTTCGTTTCAGAAGGAACTGACATTGTAAGAGCGTAAGAAATATCGCAAGTAGATTGTGACCTCTGAGTTCGCTACTAGATCGCATAAAACGCATGCTTGATTTTGGAGGAGCTGCACCCGGTCTTTTCCTGTATTATTAGTAATTTCAACGCCAAGGAAGTTCATATCACAAAAGGTCAAAATTTTAATTCATATTTGGCGTTTTGCTGGGAATGTATGTTTGAAAGGGCAGCGCCTCTAAATGCTACTAACTGTTTCGGCACAGTAACATTTACTCCAACATTATACAATTTTGGAAAACATCATCCCATTCCAGATTTCTCGAAAAGGGCAAGCTTATCAGTACGGCCTTCTCTCTGCTTGTATTTCTGGTCATCAACGAATTATACGAAATATATGGAAAACTGTTTCAATGAATACGTTGTTCTAAATATATTTATACCCGTTTTCTTATCACAAACAAAAAAAACAGTATATCTATTTTTTTTTAATCTCACGTAAACCTTCGTCCTGAGGATTTGTCATTACAATTATTGTATTTTCTACAGCATAAAAAATGTAATTGAAATGAGATTGATGTCACCATGCGAGCATACTAGCATATTTGTAACATTTGCAATTGAGCGCCGTAAAGTTAATATATTAAAAATGAAATTGTCAACTCCAAAACATATTACTATTGTCTCCGCATTTATTTTTGCTATATTAGACCAGATTGAAGTATATCATTTTATCTGAATAAATCCAAATTCCTGAAAGCGCTACCTATTATCTAACGTTGTAATTTTCTCTGTCTATTAAAATGGGCCATTTGGTTGCAAGTTTTGCAATACTGCCTAATTATTGTGCTGTACAGTTTGTGGATTTAAAAAGAAGAAATCTTGCAACAAATTATTTTTTAAGGGAAACCTCGCAGATTTTGGGTTACTGCTTCAAATGTACGAATGATAAACAATTTGTTTTAAAATGGTTTCAGTGCACTTTTAAATCAGTTTGTAGTAGAGCGTCAAAAATATTTCCTCTAGATCAATATTGCAAACATAATTAGGTAATATTTCTGTTTTATGAAACAAACAAATTGTAAGGGAGCGGAATAAGACTGGCGGGAAAGTTAATTTGTTTAGCCTGAACAGCCGGGCTTGAAATACGTGAAAAATATTCAATATTATTAAAATTACAATACATATGTATATAATCATCAGCAAAAAGCACTGTTCACTAATCGTCTAAAGCACTTGGTAGAGGAATAGTTTTTTAAGTTTTTAATAACGTGTCCCTACTCATAGTCTCTGTTTGACTCCTCAGGTTGCAACGATCCAAAAGTGCTGAACCAATTGCTGTATTCGCTGGTATCTCTTCAATCGGTTTTCCTGTTGGGTTTTGTGGATCTGGTCTGGGTAAGCTGACAATACTCTCCGATGAGAAATGTCTGGAGAAGGATTAATTGTCAGGAGAAGAAAAGCACAGTGGTGCGTTTAAATTGATTCATTTGTGCTAAAATATGAAAAGCGCGAATTTCGATATTGTCAATGTTAAAAAAGTACAAAGTGCCTGATTTGAACGAATGTACACAAACTACTTGAAAGATCGATATGAAGTCTAACAGTATGTCATTGAAACATAAACATGCAATAGGTAAATCACAAATTTGATAATTCAACTTAAAATAAGTATACTTAGAAGCAATAGCCTGTATTTTTTTAATAAATTTTACGTAACACAAAACAAAAACATGTGTTTGTTGAGGTTTTCTGTACACGTAAAAAGTACGCTTGGCTGAATATCCCCATCTATGATTGGTTCACGCAGCACTGCGCGATTGCAGGTGGGGGAACACGTTTTTTTTTTTTTTTGCGGGGGAATCTTTATGCATACAAACTGGATAATGGTTTGGCTGTGGGACTCCACCACTGTATCCATAAAAACCCACATACTCCCCAGAGATGTAAGAGAACGCTGCTGGAACGCTAAAAAGCCTCCATCAGGCAGCGTTGGGTGAGTATCTTCTCGGCGAAATTAGTCCCAGTGTCTGGCTGTCTGCCTTCTCTGTCTCCTTGTGCAGGCAGGGTTATCAGTCTTGATTTTTTTCCACGCCCAGGAGAAGCATACTCCGGAAATATTATCCGAGTTGTTCCGTCAGCTGCGCACAACTGATTCTCAATCTCACCCAGCGCTTGGCACACGAAAACTGGTAGTGTCGACAGTGTTCATCTGCTGACAATATATCACCACAGATTCGTATTACGAAAACGCCTGGCAATGTGTCTAAAGCAAGCATGGACGTGAAAACCTGAGATATATTGTCTCGGCAGTTTCACGGTGTGCACTGCACCAAGTTGATATCCTATCATCTCTGTCACGCGCTTTTTCCTTGCATCATTCCATCGCTGCTGCCTACTTCTCAAAACGTATCTTTGCTTCCTACGACTGGAGTGGGCTAGCTCTCTCATGTATCATGAGGTCTGATCGGCGCTACCCAGAAATTACTTGTAACGCTCGGCGACGTGGTTCCTATACCCGGAGCACTCTAAGGAGCATATATCTTGCGTTTTTACCAAATGTTAATATTTCTGGAGGGTGAGGGTTCCACCAGATAGGGGGCCGATATAGAAATATTAATAAAAGAGGGCCCAAAACTGAATCCTGCGGCACACCTACTCCCGTATCCAAATCCACTCCCCTTTCGAGCTCTATTTTCCTATCTTTTAGGTAGCTAGAGATAACATTCACTAGGTAATTGGAGACCTTGCTCGTAAGTGTCTCAATTATGCTTTTGAACTCGCCGATTTGAAAGCGTCCTGGCATCATGGTCACTATGGCGCACCACGGCATGCAGCCTCCAATAAACCATACGCCCCCAAACTGGATGGGTCGATTCCCTCTTTCAAAAAAACCCAAATTGTGGTGATGTAAACATTCCCCTTCAGTTAGCTCATACATAAGGCTATTGCATATTAGAGTTTCTAGCAGTTGCTGCAGAGTGATAGCACATAACACGTATGCCATTGAAACATCAAGCTATGCAATAGCGTCAAGATTTGCTTTCACACAGCGCCATCTTCGCTAGTTAGTTTACCGAAGCTTTTCAGCTTATTCCTCGCATATTGTCTATGTTTGACATGTTTCATTAACCAGTCGCTCCAGTTTGAACCAGTCGCTAACCAATTGCAGGCTAAGTTTTATGTTGATCAATTTTTTCATTTGAAAAGAATATATGTCCAAATATTTGCCTTGCACTAATCGCAAAGTATTTGAGAGATATGATGTGAATTTGCGAGTAAAGGTGAAAGTGTTTTCAAAGAGCACGGACGTTGTCGAAATTCTATAGTTTCTCTGCAAGTAGATTTGTTGTGGATCTTCTATATTTGTAACGCAAAAGGCATCTCACAATCTACAGTTGATTTTCTGATCATTTTTGCTAACACCGCAAATACATCGGTCAAACTAGTCTTTCAATAGTTTCTTGAAGTGTTTCAGAGAAATCATACGCTAAGAGCATAGGAATTGAAGTCTATGTGACTTTCATGAGAGTTTATATTTCATATCCTATATAAATAGAGTCATATCAGTTTGGATATGTTTGCACTTGGGGGAGTCCCTTCATAAGTTGATGCAAAGCTATCTTGAAAAAAAAAAACAACAACAGAAGAAAAAGATGTATTTGTAGTGAATTTTTGTATAATCTCAAGCATTGATCTGTCCAATAGAAATTGAAAAGCCTAGTCTGTAGTTTTACGTAAACGTGAATGGGACATTTTAGACGTTTCAATGAATAGGCAGTAAAATTAAAAAATGAATATAAATACATGCTTATATAAATGATGTCTTAGCTTACATTCATGGAAAAAGCTATTTTTTCTTCTATAGCTTCATATATATTTGTTTGATTTAATATCCAAACTCACCCCGCACTTTGGGGTGAGTTGGACACATACCTAAATCGTCCTCAAACTCGAAGTGGCATCGTCATGGAGAGATTGTGAATAGAAGTTTTTAAAAAAGTATCATGCTTAAGAAAAAAATTGGGGTTATTGTAGACCACGCCTTAAACATTTCTTAAGGAAAATTCATCCTTTATTAGATTTAAAAAAATAAAAAATACAAAACAAAACAGTTTATCCTTTATAGTTAGTAGGGAACTATCACAACCTTCATCAAACTATGTTTCAGGAAAACTAATAAAAAGGAACAAGTAGAACTAAAATAAATTATAAGGACAAGCAGAACTAAACCTAAAATACTGCTTTATTAAACTGAAAACGCCTCTTCTAAGCTCTCTGGGGGGCTTTAAATGAAAATAATTTGGTCCCTGGTAATATTAGGGTGTCCTTCACATTAGGATAAACAAAACAGTCAATTTTTTGTACTATTAGGCTCTAAAAAAATCAGTCTTATAGTATTATTTATTAATCTCAATGATTTTTCCAACAATTTAAGTCCTTGTCTCCAGTGAAAACTGTTGTTATCACAAAATCGGTAATACAATTTCTTTGTTAAGTGATAGTCTACTGTCTGATAGTCATCTTCTGAAAACCTTGCATCCTGACACTCAGGTTCGTTTAGATCGTCATAACCATCTGGGGCACCTTGCGCTAGTTGTGCTAATAATCAGGCTCTCTTCACTTCATTTTCATCGTTCCGCTTCTTTATCTTATTCATCATTTACATTTCATTCAGTTCTTCTTGCATGTTCTTTTTTCGTCGTCTATGACCCAACGCTACGAACCAGGCTTTAATTGAAGTTTCTTCTTTTTACTCTTTCCTTTTGTTAGATGGAAATCTTGTTTCTTTTAAAAATTTCAACAAAGCTGTCTGTCCAGTTTGCTGATACTCTGCGTTTGGTTGTGCATCCGGGGATCTTGTTGTAAAACTCTTTTGTGGATCGAAAGGATGTATTTCCGCTTGCAGCGAAACGCGATATAAGTTCGGCTTCCTTTACACCAATATCATCTAACGTCCGTCTTTAATAATGCGGGAAACTGATCTTTGGGCAACACACCTCGGTTTTTCTTTTCCAGGTGTGGCTGGCTTTAAATTCGGAGGACCCCCCATTTTGTTAATCAGACCAAGCCTTCTCACACCAACAAAGCGTCCAGAAATTGGCTCGCTACACTACGTCTTGCGTGAACCCATAGAAATACTGCATCATAAGGGTTGCGTCCTTTGCTGTCCGCATTTGGTTTTTACGTTTTTTTGACCCTCATCGGAATCAGCTTCGAAGGCAAAAGTAAAAGTCTTTCTTGTTTTTAAATCTGTTATCTGTAGATTTCCAACATCGTAAAATTGGCTAACGAGTTCGCTTCACCTTTGCAAGTATATTAAAATTCAACCTTTGACTCGATAGTTAAAAATTTTTGTGTTTCTTTTAGAAGCCGATGGTGAGTATAATGTTGAATTTTAAAGCATGAAGTAAGGGAATGTTTAACTAATGCACAATATGTATCAAAAAACATGCTGATATATAGTTTGTGCAAAATTCAAATTTAACAAAAGCTGAAAGATACCGCAAATAAAACGTACGTCCTTTCTTGAAACGGAGTAAAGCAAGACTAATGATGAATAAATAATATAATATAATATAATAGCTTTATTTTACTTGGCAAAAAATCACAGATAATTTAGTTTGATAGTACGTTGACTATTGAGGAGTTCGGAATTTTTGGAACAGGTTCGAATTTTTGACGTTCGGATTTTCGACGTCCTACTGTAATAATCTTTTCCATCCGATCAGACACCAAACTGAACAGATGAAAATCCCGTTTTTCCAACAACTCGCCGTGATACT
Organism: Protaetia brevitarsis; assembly: GCA_004143645.1. NCBI lineage: Eukaryota > Metazoa > Arthropoda > Insecta > Coleoptera > Scarabaeidae > Protaetia > Protaetia brevitarsis. Next base: position 461,609 of record RXPK01000187.1, on the reverse strand, counting down.
ATCAATTCACTGGGTAAACTTTTTCTGCATTAGGGGTCATATGTGAGAAATGCTTCTTAATCAAGAGCATATATTTACTAGTTTCGTATATGGGCATATATTTAGAGAGAACCTATAGTATCCACAGAGATGTAGGAAAAAACACGGTTGCACTTCCATGAACTAAACTAGATGCTGGCATCTGGAGTAGAGGAAGGTGGTACTTGAGAGGTGGTTTTTTGAAGTCGCCCATTCACTTGAAAATATCTTTTATATGTCAGTATTAAGTAGTTACTTTTGTTCTTACTTTGAAACCCGTAATTAAAATATTTTAGGTTATGAGCATGATTCCAGCATTTTGTAAAAAGTCTTTTGTTTACGATAATATACATATTCTTGAAGACAAAATATAATTTACTTAGGGTAATTATAAATACCTTTCCATTCCTTTCCCATTCCTTCCCCCTGTCCCATCCCTTCCATTCCCTTTCATCCTTTCCCATCACATCCCATTCCCTTCATTCCATTCCCATTCCATTCCATTTCCATTCCTTTCCATTCCCTTTCCCATTCCCGTCCATTCCCATTCCCTTCCATCCCATGCCCTTTACCATTCTTTCCCATTCCCATTCCCTTCCCATTCACTTTCCATTCCTTCCATTCCTTCCATTCCATCCCATTCCGTTCCATTCCCGTCCTAATCCATTCTTTCCCATCCTTTCCCATTACTTCCATTCTTTCCCATTCTTTCCATTCGCTCCATTCTTCCCAATCCTTCTTTTCGTCCATTTCCGATCCATTAACTCCCATTCCTTTCAATTCCTTTCCATCCTTCCCATTCCTTTCCATTCCCTCCCGTTCCCATCCCATTCCACATTCACCTTCTACAATTCCCGTTCCCATCCCCTTCCCATGTCCCTCCTTCCATTCCCTTCCCCCTTCCATTCCCCATTCCCTTCCATTCCTTTCCATTTCCTTTCATTCCATTCCCATGCCATTCCTCATTCCTTTCCGCATTCCTTCATTCCCATCATCCTTTCCCATTCCTTTCCATTCCTTTCCATCCCTTCCCATTCCTTTCCATCCATTCCTTTCCATTCCCTTTCCCATTCCCTTTCCCATGCTCCTCCCCATTCCCTTTCCATCCTTCCCATTCCTTTCCCCATTCCCTTCCATTCCTCCTTCCACCTCCATCTTTCCATCCTTTCCACTCCTTTCCATTCTCTCCCATTATCATAACATCCCATAAAGTTACAGTTTAAAAAAAATAGTTGGCGATTTTCCCTATATTTCAATTTTCTTCCACTTTATTCGCCATTTTATTTTTCCAAAAATATATATCACAACAAGCAACGATCAAAACACCCACAAATGTCTGTTGCAAAATGTCATTTTTTTAATAATATTCCCCTCATTTGATCGCGCTATCATGTATTTGATTCTATATTCGCAAATAGTGGCCAAAAAATTGCATAAGCTCAAGCCTTCAAAAAAAAATGCGTTTCTTTTATAATTTCAAAAGTCTCTGCCCATATGGCGTCGCCATTTTATTTGCCAAAACTAATATAGATCAAATTTAGCGAACCCTAAAAACGCTTGGCATACGAACGTCTGTTGCAAAATGTCCCTATATTTCCAAATTTTCTCTTCAATATTGAATCCTCCATTTTATTTTTCTAAAAATCTTGTAAGAATCGAATTCAGCACTACAAAAGGCTTTGAACACAAATATCTGTTGCAAAATGCCATTTTTTTTAATACTCTGTCTTCCGTTTTAACGCGCCATCTTGTTGTTTGATTCTATATTCGCAATAGTAACCAAAAATCGGTAAAAATCCCGATATTATGTTGATATTTATTTTTTCTAAGTAAAATTTAAAAATGGAATAATATATAGAAAGCTTTTTCCTAAAATCAAAATAGAATGTAACCAAAGACCAAGTCTTCGTTGGACAGTCATATAAGGTAAAAATATTTTTAAGTTATGCCTATTGAATTCAATATTCCAAGTTTTAAAAATTGAATTTCCCGCTGTTTATTGTGACATAATTTATAACGTTCTTCGACTTAACCGACTCTATGCACTAATTATGTTTTTATGTTTAATATACACTATGAATAGAAAGAATAGATAAACATCTATTCCACGCGTAGGTGTAAAAAATCGAAGACGCTGTAGATTATGCATTAAAATAAATATAATTGTGCTATGAGAAAGTTAATAGGCAATTTGACAAATAAATAAAAGCAATATTCGTGTGTAGCTTCGGTTTAATAAAACAATTCATTTAGAATGTCTACCTCTTCGCTGCGCGGCTAAACCACTTCTTCGTATCGACGACTCTTCGTTATCTTATATTTTACGCGTTTGACAAAAATTCCACTAAGTTAATCACGTCGATAAGCGTTAATATTGTTTGGCCCTAAAAATTATTTTATACATCAACAATAAAAAATCTTACAAAAACTAAACCTATATTTGTATCAAAGTAATGGCTCTAGAAATTTATTTCTTAAATAATTATACACGAATACATTTTGAGTTTTGTAAATTATGTCATTTAAACACGCGGAATATCGATGGCCAAAATAAACACAAAAGAAAAGTATACATATATGCCGAAATACTTTCGAAGCAATCCTTATATATATCGACAACCGCGCATCCTTTCGGCAGAAGATAAATATTCAAATTTTGAATTTACTTCAGTTTCCGCGAATAAGTATTAAATCTTAGAATCTGCAACTGCAATCTGATAATATAAAGAGATGTTCTCCCTAAGTTTCCTATGGCTTATTTCTTGTAATATTTTTACTTTGACGTACAATGAATCAGATACAAAACAAAATTCTTTTTTAAAGGTTAAAATGTCTCGAAGTTAGATTGCAAAATAAAAAACATAATATTTCAAATAAAATTTATATCCAAGTAATAATGTATATAAAATCTTGAACTGCACAGCGCAACGCTGGGGTAGATAAAAGAATAGCGTCTTCTTGCGTCCCTAAGTATTCCTATGTATCTTTGGAGCATGTTACTTATTTTTAGATTATATACATATACACAATCTGTGATTGAAGACAAGAATATAATTATCTTACTAGGTAATTATCAATATTCTGCGTTAAAAATGATCCAATCCATAAATAATAACTAAATTCCAATATGACATTTATATTATTATTTATTTATCCTTGCCATCATTATACTTCAACAATGCATAAATATTGACAACTCATTATATTCACTAACATTAATTTACGTGCTCAAACAAAAGTATATTAGACGTTTCTAATGTCAGATTGGTCAGTGCCAAATATGTACAATTACCTCAAAATAATTATAACCCAGGTTCTTAAAACCGAATCAGACTCGTAATTCTAACAAAATCACATGCAATTCCATCGTAACCGCAACGGAGCGATTTATATTCCCACAATGAAAACCTTGTAGATTCTGCCAAAGGATTTAAATGATAATTCGGATTTTTCACCTCGTTCCACGTGCAATTTTTATTTGTTTTTAAAAATAATTTATATTCATTTAATATTTAAACTTGAGAATATTTTTTCGGATTGTGTCTGCAAACTTGAGAAGGTTTAGCGGGAGCGTTCGTGGAACACGCTTGTCGGAAGGATTACGGCGCATGTTCCGACGCCTTTGCGAACCGCAAAAAGAGGATGCCCCTACTCTGACTTTATTCCTATTAAAAAAATAGATTTTGTATCATATTAGCTCAATCATTTTTAAGAAATCAGTCAATTCAGAGAATGTAGTTTTTTAATATAACATAAAAAATGTTTCCTTCTTTTTTTGAGTAAGTCTGCAATGTGTAGCGATATTTTCAATATTCAATAATGTTCTATTTTTTTCTGGTATTTTGTATCGCATAAATATTTAAAACAATAATTTTTGTAACGGGTTTTAATTTAAATTATTATTTCAGTTATAATAGGTGTATATAAACTGTTACGTTAATAAATAAATCCACTTGATATATCTTTTTACCTTTACAAATATCAATACCCGCAAGTTAAAATATTTGAAAAACAAACGGTTTACTGATTTATTTTCTCATTCAAATCGAAGGGCAAACTTTCTATAAAAAATCCCTAGAAGAACATAAATAATTAAACCAAACACTTTTGTAATAATAGTTTTAAAACAATTTCAAATACTTATAAATGTTCTTTCGTATTTCAAATATTATGATAAGGAATTTTGATCAAAATTGATCTATATAACACAAAATGTCAAAACTGTAATTGATGGCCGTCATAAAAAGCAATGAAATAAACGTTAGATGATAACTATTTAAAGTAGTAAAAATTTTGAAAGTGTATCTTTAAACAGTTCTAATGAAAACTGCCAGTGGGCAATTAATTTTGATAAAATTTATAGATTACATAAATTTTTTTATAAAACTAAACCTCAAACTGTTTTGGCACACACAAAACAATTTCTTCAAATAATTAATAGAATACCTTGAAGTTTTTATAAAACAAAAGAAGAATTTTTACATACAGTCGTAGCGACAACTAACCCTTGTGGTATGCGCAACTCAAGTACTGCGCAAGCCTTCGGTCAGAATTAAACATCGGCAAATTTTACTGGTCCGCAAAATATCTAAAATTTAGAATCTGCACACGCGCTCGCTGTAAAAAAGGAGATATGTGTCTTTCCTTTGCGTTGTGCCCATGGCTTATTTTCCCTATGTCGATAGGGATGTAGTGATAGTAGACACCCATATGAGATTATCTTTACTTAGGGCTAATTATATAAATATCTGCCTTAAATAAAAGATATCCATAATAACTACAATCATTTACGATTTTTATATTTTTATTATTAACGAGCTCGCAACATAAGAATTTTGGGATTATAATACTGGTCGTTGTTATGTCTTAAAGATTCGAAAAGTATCGCAAAACTCTTGAACCAATTCTCATAATTTCCATTAAAAATTAGGCAAAATAATTTGTGGCAATTTTATGTTATTTAATACACTAACTTATACATGAATTTCAGCATGTTAGCAACTCAACGGTTTCTTCAACGAATTTACTATTTAGGCGTTGTCGTATTTATAAAATATCAAATGTCGCGCCTTAACTTGTAACGCTATCGCTGTGCATATTCGAATTGCGCTGTATTCGCAAATGTTGATAACTTTCCAAATCGAGAAAGACGATTTCATTGTTACACGGACTTTGTCTGTTTGCTAATTTATTAGAAAAACCTCAAATACTTCAACATTTATTTTGGCTTCATACACCACTCTTTTTATTAATGTTCTACGACATGTAGTTTTAAACGTGTAAATATCAATTCGAATGTGTTTTTGCACTGTAATAATCGAAATAGCGAAAGGAAAAAGGACTCACATGTAACGTTAATTGGAAGTCACCACGTGTTTTTGTGGAAGATTGGCGATGTGCCGGTATTCTTCTACCCGTGTGGCGTGTGGATGTTTTTCGATGTTTCTTAATGCTTTCGATCTTCGTACTGATGGTTCTGAGGACCAACGTGCGAATCCGACTCGTTGGACCAAAATGTTGTGTGTTTTATTGAAAGAAAATGATTGAAACTGATGGTTTAATAGCACTCAAAATAAAACGATGTGTTCGTAATGACGTGTATTAGTGGACTGTGTCTGACGACTGAGAAACATAATACAACGTGCCGTTTGGGCATGCGCATAATACAAACAGTAAAAAAATAACGTAACATTCTAACAGTTTATATTTAAAATGTTTCGAATATAAAAATATAAAATACAAATTATTCACAAACTACAATTAATGTAATTCAAATGCAGCTTGGCTTTGAAAAAGCCCGTTATAAGTTGAAATTTATTTTATCTATCTTGTCGCCATCTAGTAGCGCTAGTGTTTATTTCTACAATCGAACGAAGTGTTTTCGTGGTTTTTCTAGAAAATTGAATCGTAAAAACCCTTAAACGCTTTTTAAAATATGTTCGTAACCCCGTCCGGATTTTCTAACTTACCTTTCGCCATTAAAAAACGACCTACGGTCGAAATCGATTTTAATATAATAATAATAATGATATATGTGGCGCCATCTATGCTCCTATGTGACGATTATTTGTACCGTCGTTATGATCTTGTAGTGAAAAACACACCACTATAAATCGACCTCATTTTGAGAAAAATATCGCGTTTCGACCTTATTTAGGGTTCGAACCGTAAGAGGGAAACATGTAAGACTGTTTTCGACATCGAGCCCACTTTCAAGTGCAACCATAGCGTAGCAGCGATCGTACGAAATAGCCCAACTTTGACGTTCCAAATCCATCGAAATTCCGCTTCGATGAACATTTCTGGTCTGCAGCGGCGTTCGCTTCTCACCGCCTTACTACGATCTAATTTTTGGTGCGAATTTTCTCCTCTTTTCCTACTTTTAAATTATTAATAACGATACGCCTATTATCGTGCCATCCCCGCTTACCCCTTCACCCATCTATTATTTCCCTTTTTAATCGTTTCTCCGTGCGCGTTAGTCCGCCGACTTTTTCACACCCGATTTACACGCTCTAGATAGGGGCGACGCCTATGGTGTGCGACAGAAAGATAAGAAAAGGACACACCTGTCGCTTTTATTTCATTAACTAAATAAATCAAATAATTTAATTTACCTCTTGTGGTTTTTCCGATAATGTTCGAATCATTTATGGTTCTCCTTATGACGGCTTTCTTTGTTGGCTTCTTTTTCTTTATGAATTTCTCATTAACACTTCATGGATGCACTTTATTTTCGGTAGTCTGTGCCCTCGTAATTATTTTTAAACTATTTGTGGATCGTGTTACTTCGGGTTCGATGCTAAGGCCGTGATTCAGTAATTTTACATCTAAAGGAATGGAAGTGAAGCAATTTTCCACTGTTTTTCATTTCATTCATTTCATAAGTATCAAGGCTGAGTTGGCATAGGAAGAGAATTTGTTCTTTCTTCTTTTGCAATATATGGAATTGCGTTCAATATATAAAATGTTTTTGCGTCGCATAACAAAACAATTTTTATACCACACTTCTCTGGTTTGTTCGGAATGTACATTTTGGATGGATATCTGCCGCGAAAACTTAAAAGGTGTTAGTCCACTGTTGCACATTCAGTGGAATGTAATTGTTTATACAATTTACAAGGGAAGGGGGCTGGTGGAAAAACTCAAACATATGTTACATAGCAAGTGTGTCCACTTTATACCCTTTATGGAATAGACACACTTACTATACAATGCATGTTCGACATTTTTATTCATAATTGCAAAGGGCACTAGATGGTAAAATTGCATAGGGGTTTAATTTTACTAGCTAGTGGAGTTAGAGTGCACTGTAGTGCAACAGTAGGCCTAAATTAATACAACATAAAATAACGAGTAAATGTTTAATGAGACCCATGTGGCTGTATACTTCTGCACACTTCTCCCTGTTTTTCGGTTCAATTGAAGACAATTGCAAGCGAATGTCTGGTTCTGCATTTAAACGGCTTCTTTATTTGGTTTTCGTAGCTGCATAGGCAGAGAATCCCGCTTCACAGAGATTACGTCGTTGACAAAGGCAGCAATACTAATTTTGATTTTTCAGAACAAGAATTTTGAATTCATCTGATAAAATCTCCCGGAGAGTTTGGTTTTGAAACACAATTTTAACTCGCTGTGAGATATCAAATCTATAAGGACCTTCGTTATTCTGACTTTACCTGGCGTTTTTAATTCACGCTAAGCATATTTCAGTACCCATTTTAAAATCAATCAAGTACCTCCTCTTGGAGTTATCCGGGCAAATAATGTTGAAACGTGTCTTTTAAAGTTGTGAGATGCGCCTGAATATATTTCTGTATTTTTTTCTTGAAGTTTGATGTTATTTTCACTCAAGAAGATTTTTGTAGAAGGAAAGCAATCGATATCTTTCCTTTCCACGCTCTTCAACCAATAAATAAGTTTCCTCTTAAAAGCATATACTTTGGCGTTAGCATAAAAACTGTGGCAGTTTTTCCTTGCAATAATAGATTAATTTCGTTATTTTGCTAAAAATATCAGCCAAAATACGCTCTAGTTTGCATACCTACTCTTCATTATGTAAAACGTCGCCAATAAAGTTGTTCTGCCTACTTCAAAAAACGTGTCAACGCTTTTCCTCGAGACAGCTACCTTACTTCGGTGTGCAGGCAGGAGCGATACATGCCACAAATCAAGTTTCGAAAAGTATACTTTTAAGAGGTCGCGATTCAATATAATTTATTATTTTTATGGCATCATTCAGTACTATTAAAAGCTCAGAAGGCATCTATGAAGCGCGCAATGGCTACTGCTTCAGTTCTTTACCTTATCTTTAATTTTGGCAATAGCGCCAGCATTGTGACCTAACATTACTTTTGCGCCATCAGTGAATATATCTAGACTTTAGTTTTCCTACGGTATTTCATTTAATGAGAAGAATGCATCTAAAAGATGATGTATTTCGCCTCCTGATGTGTTAGTTGATAATGGTCTGCAAAGAAGAAGCTCCTCCTGATAAGTTTGTAAGCAAACATGGAACAAATACCATAAAACCGCCAACCCGGCCGACGTCATTGATTCGTCAATTGGAAATGCGAAATTGGTACACCTGAGTGCGACTAATCTCTTTCACGTCATTGGCCATATCGTTTGATACGTTTAAGCACTGTGTTATCTGATAAAGGAATGTTGGATAACTTAACAGTTTTTTCATCAGCATACATTTGACAATATAGATTGTACAAGGTTTAATAAGGGTCTCTGCAAAGGGGTCTCACCAGCTCGAACTATTCGGTAACTACTAGTTAGGAGGAGACTTCCAGTAACTTTTTATTATTAGTTTAGCAAGTGTGCGTCATAGCATTTGTGTGAAGTCAAAATTTCGTTGCACGTTCTTTGAAGAAACCAGACGGTTTATTTTTCAACTTAGGGTATTTCGGTCGAAATGGTGTCGCACTGGGCAGGAAACATGGTGCTGTTGGTCAATACATTTCCGCAAATAACACCACAGAGGCCGACCACCACTTGTTTTCTGTAAATCCCAATATTCAAATAAGTTTTCTTCGTATTTTTCGTTTTTTTATTTGGTAGGTCTTTTTCCTTCTGTTTCACTTTTGTCGCATTGTGCAAACAATGGCTGAGGTGGCGCCGCACATAGGGGTATTCGTACTAAAAAATTGGCCAAAATTATTTTATCAATAAAATAGCTTAAAACTGTTTTAAAATTAATTTTATGTCAAAAGGTAATATATGTATGTCTAAAATAAAGTAATTACAGTGTATCTCGCTTTTTGAAATACCGAAATTTAGCAAGAAAATTATTCCAATAACCGGGTTATTCCATTATCCTAACCGTATAATACATGTAGATATAATTGGCGACAACATATTCCAATAAATGGGGTATGTTTATAACCGAATTACATTAATATACTGTACTAAAGAAATTAATGAATTTCATAAACTACCCTAGAAACTAACGAGCACTTAATAATCTCGTTAAAAAGTAAATATGTAGATGGCAATTAGACAATTACGCAGTAAGACATGAGAAATGAAGTCCTTAATTACTAAATTATAATATAATGCAATCTTTAACATTGGCATTTAATCAGAAGAATAATAATTCCTCAGAATTTAGCCTTTACTTTATATGAAACCATTAGGTATGTGCAGGTAATTAGGTACCTACATGAATTCATGTATTTCTTGGAAATTTAGGACGTATAATTAGTAATTTTCAACTTGAAATATGTTACAATGAAAGTGAGGCAAAAGTAAACAACTAAAATAATAGACAAATAGAGAATACGTATATTAAGATTAGAAGTTAGTAGAATTGTATACAAATTATTGTAATTAGTATATATGTATTTATAAATATGTACACAAAAGATTGTTATTTTATATCGGCATTGGCGGGTGTTAGTGTTTCTTCATCAAACGAATCTTCGCTTTCATCTCCAGAATCATCAGACCTATCGCTATCGTCAGAAGGACTATCTTGGCTGGGATCTCTTTCGAGATCTGCAGCAAGGAACATATCCACAGTTTCTCTTAGAAACGGTTTCGATTTTTTTCTTGGAATCGGTCTCATCCCAGTTATCAATGGATCGGATGTCAGCAGTAGTCTGTTTATAACATCCAGATTGCAAGACTCTCTAGAAAATTTTCTAGCATAATTCATGCGATATGAGCGAAAGTGCTTGTTGCCTCTTCGGACAACATTCCTATTGGTAATAATGCCTTTTCAATAACAATAGGACCATGAATAAGAATTTTATGTAGAGTGGGTGTCATAGGATGCCATGGATACAATTCTACATACAATTTCGCAGTTTCCGAGCAATACGAATCCAATTTGTATGTGTTTAAATTGTAGCCACTAGATATTGCTTCTAAAATGACTTTCAGACGATATACAAGGCGGGGATCAAGACCTGTAATCTGAGCTGACAAATCGGGATCCATAAAAAATCTTCTGCTACTATTTCCATCGTTGCTGTTTCCAAAGCCAGCTTTTGGCATATCTACTATCAAACCGATTTTTCTTTTAAATTCCTCTTGTATTGCTAGTTTCCTCTCCTTTACAATTTGTGTTGTCCGATTCAGTTCTAAGTTGCCATTTCTTTACTGGCAATTTATACGCTAGGTGCAGTAAACTCTCAAATAATCGAATTCTAGCGTGTAATATCGATAACCCAAACGTCAAAGAATGAGGATTAATTTCTTTATTTAATTGTAAATTATTAAAATCTTTTGATGTCGCCCCACAAATGTAACATTTCATAGTTGATTTGGTGCTAGTAGCAGCATTACATACTTTACCGTCTACCATTGTCAATATCATCTTGTGCTCTACCGAAAAAGAGTAATTTTCTTGAATACCCTCAGTTACTTTCAATGTTGCTATTTGGTTCTCTATGTAGCTGATCTCTTCATTTGTAACATCTGCAGTTTCTTTTACAAACCGTATTCGTATCGGTCGACAATATCGCGCTGAAGAAGGCACTGGATTTTGCCAAATAACTTTTTTATTATCAGGACCACAAACTAATTGCAAAGGGACAAATGAGCACTGGAAAATATTTGCATCAGATTCACCTTCATTGTCATATTTCTGCTTAAATTGTACTTGCTGAGACCCGTCGCACCCCCACTTAGAAATCAGAATTAATTTTTTCTATCGTCTTGATTCAATGTGCGAATAACTTCTTCTAAATACTTCAGAAGACGTGTAACTTGTGATCTAATAGGTGTTGTAGATTTACTTCAGCACAAGATGCGGTCACTTGGTAGGATTCTTGTTTAGGGTAGCACTTCTTTTTCTCGTTTTGTATAATAGAGTAGCACGGATAAACTTTTGTTAAAACTTCTAATTACTTCGTACTGTTTACGAGAAAGGCCAGCTTCGACGAACATAGACAATGCGTTTATTGGGGCTAATTGTCGGTTCCCGTGTCTTTCTGCACATGAGAAAATGCTTTTCGATATTTACCTGCTCGTTTAGGTGACTGTGTTATATCTTTAATAACATTTGCAGCATCTGTCTTGCCTTCCTCTCGCAACTTCATGTGACTGGCAAAAGTTAATTCTTCCGAACTCATTTCTTTACGAGCAGTTTCCGTTTTTCGTCTCTTGCTTCGTTCACTGGAGTCACTAAATGATTTTGTTGGTCGGCCCGAATGGACAACTGGTAGTGGGATTTCAATCGTTCCTTGAAGCCAGCTGGTATTTCTTTTTAAGAAAAATCCTCCTTGTAGGACGACTCAGTCCATCTTCGTTTAATTTCCGACTTCAATTTGGAAAGTTTATGCTTCAAGCTTTAACTTCTTCTACGGAGTAATTATGTGAATTTAGGAGGAATTGTTCGGCATGCTCCAATTTTCCGTTAATATCACTATGCTGTTGACATTTCATAATGTCATAGAACTGGCTCCGAGTCATGAGTTTCACTCCCGATGTCCTAACATGAAATAAAAGGAAGTCATTAATAATTATGTATTTCCGATTTTGCGAGTTGAATTTAACTAAAAGAATTAATACGTGTTATTCGGATGAAGTCGGAAGTATCTCCTGTACCATTACATACAAGAATCTTTCCTCTATCAGATAGAAAATAGCACGTACCCGGGACGCGCCGGGAAGTGTACTAAAACCCTAGCATTTTGTAAGGGTTGTGTTAAAAAGTAAGAGATTTACAACTGTTCCTTAACAAGCTACTTTCTTCGTAAATTAATCATTGGCTAATATTTAATGCTACACGTTATAGTATACATACCTGCTATAGATGAATCCATATCTCAGCACTTTAGAGTTTTATATATTTAAGCAGAAAACACTTACGAACTACTGCTCTTTAAATAACGCTAAGAATAACTAGGCGCACACTACAAAAGACTATACACTTGAACTACCTGCGAGGCTCACTCGTAATGCGAAATGACAAAACTAGTACTATTCTGTTTTGTACCTCTCCTTATGTACCTGATACATAATTGCTTTGTCGATTATAACCGATTCCAGGAATTCGACTTTTGGCCAGGTATTCTGTTGAAATACCCTATGTGCCAGCGGCCGTGGACCTAATTGATGACATAACCTAAAGATGAAATCTTCAGAAACTGGTGTGAACTGAAGAGAATTTTTAATTGAGGTATTGTATTTTCATTGTAGTAATCATATAAATCAGTGTTAATAGCTATTTTCGGAAGACTATCAAGGAAAAGTCGTTAATATCATCAACATTACAGATATCTGAAGGTAAGCGCATCTCTTTTTTCTTTTGAAAAATATTCAATTTGTTTATAGTCTCCCTAGGTATGAACATCACGACCCGAGGCGATAACTTGGTGAATGCTTTGCGCTCATTTCTAATAGCTACGTGTATAATTTCTAAGTGATTTTATAGTCCCAATCAGACTTATTACGCGTGCTCCTAGCATACTTATACTAGCATTTTTAAACAATTTTTTAAAAATAAGCACCAACCTTCTCTATTACACCCTGCGACTTATAATACACAGATCCATCTCTACTCCATACATTCTTTTTTCCGTGCTGTGCCTGAAGTTCTTAAGTTTAACTCAAACGTATTGAGTTAGATCTTCACTAAGGAAGATATTGGAACCCTTCAATTTTTTCTTAGATTTGTTGACTGCATCTTTGAACTTAAATGATCCAAACTTAATGATAATTGGGTGATTACTGCTTTCTTTCCTTTTTCCTACCCGATGACAACGTTCGATGTACGCGGTGATCACTTCTTCTACGTTTTCATTCACACATTCCGCTACTCCGAACATATATATATATATATAATCAAGTTCCCTTCTACCATAAGTGTCGGGATTAACTATTATATTTCATGCACAAATTTGCACCACAGTTTCTTGTTTTGCGCCATATATCTTGCTTCCGTCCATGATTTTCCTTTCCTGTCTAAGATTTTTCCTATTGTGCTGTCCCATGTTTCTTTCGGCCTTCCTCTCTTTCTTCTTATCCGTATTCTTGCTTCCCATATCTTTTTAACTGGTCTTCTGTTGTCCATAGCTTTTGATTCTCTCTCCTCCTAAGGCCAGCTCTAAACCTTCTGATTGTGAGGTACCCCGACCTAAGGTTGATCCTAACATTTTTAGTAATATTGTTGCCCGTTCTTCGCTGGTAGGGACTCCTGCATTTTGAGGGATAGAAATTGTGAGCTCATCTGTGGAGATAAGCTGGAGGTTAGATAGAGCAAAAAGGACTGTTATTTCTTTGCAAGTGTCCCCACCAACTCAACTGCCTACGCTCTATAAATTCTAACATTGACTCGACACCCAAATCTTTTCTTATTTGTTCGTTTCTAACCTTGTCTCGTCTTGTCAATCTCTTCACGCCTCTTAAGTACCGCATTTCTGCCGCCTGCAACTTACTCTTCTGCGCCGCCGTTAATGTCCATGATTCACAGCCAAACGTAATGATGTCGTCCATAAATACCGTGAAAAGTACCGGGCTCATTCCTCCTCCCTGTCTTAACCCCTCCGTCGTGACGAATTCTTCAGACCGCTTATTCTTCAAGCTAACATAGTTAATCGTGTTTTTATACAAGCATTGTATATTCCTTCTAAGCTTATCTGAGATGTTTCTTTCTTTCAAGATGTTCCATAGTCCTTGTCGTGGCACCCGATCAAATGCCTTTTCCAGGTCGATAAAGGCGAAGTATGCTTTTCCTCCTCTGAGTTGAGTTTTGGTTATAATCTCTTTGATAGTAAATATGTGATCTTGCACACTCCGTCCCTTCCTGAAACCACTTTGTGATTCATCTAGTGTTGAATCCAATACTGATGACAATTTTGGGTATAATTTTAACTCCGAACATACGTAAATTATTTCGCCTTGTTCCAGACTGTCCGTTTTTTCTTCGCAAAGTTTTTGCATGGCGTCTGTTTTTTCCCCGCTATTCTTTTGTACATCTAAACAGAGGTCCCTAAGAGATGCAACTTCACTTTCTAGAGCCGTGATTTTATTATTAAACTTTTCGATAATTATTTCCATTTGCTTCTCTACAACGGCACTAATAGACGCGGCAATGGATGTAATAAACGTCTCCTTCTTGAAGGCCTCCACAATAATTTCCTCGCACTCCGCTACTTGGGCACGTGACAGAACCATGGTTCGTTTAACACAAAAAAGCGTAGATAAATATACGTCGAAACTAAAAATATGTAACTGCACCCTTTGATTACAACAACGCAATTCACTAATCGATTATAATAATGCCAGTACACTAAAATAATATAATAATTTATCGCAACCGAACGACCTCGTGCGTCTACTCGCTCGCCATTTTCAATGTAAAAGTAGTAAAAAAGTAAATGTAAAGCAACAAGTACCTAATAAAATATACATTAAAACTTACATAATTAAATTGCATAAGAGTGAAAATACCTTAGTTTCTATTGACAAAGCAGATGCCCTGGATGGTGGATTCATAAATGGAGACATTAGTTCTATTAGTACTCGAGTTAGTTGTTCTGTTAAACCAAAACTTTTGACAAATTGTGCGTCTGGCATATCGAATGCATTTTGTCCTGACTTATGGAATCTCTAGGGCTTGTTCCTTAGCTTCCAACAAATCAAGATTGACTTGATTAATTATCAACACTTCTTCCACGTCCATCTTTGAGAAATGATGATAAAACGACCGGTGATCAATATAAATTTTCTTATAAAGTATATTCACTGAAATACACGTCGTACCAACAATAACCATACGCAAACTTGCAAAGCAAATATGGAATAACAATAACCTGTTACGGTTTTTTGCTTCGCTTACCTCGAATTAGTTCTCCGCTAGCCTTTTCGACAGGCTTTTGCAAACCCCATTTCTTTCTTTCATCTTCAGAGATGCTCGTACGTCTTGTAATTTCACAACGTAAACATTATCGTTTAATTTTGGCTTTCAAATTGTGTTTCTTTTTCGATAGGTTAGAGAAGATGAACCGCCAGCAGCCTGAAATAATGCAACCATGGTTTGGTCCATAGTCGACGTTCGCGATAACTTTTTGGCCTTAGATTTCAGGGTAGACGCGAGAGTAACGAAAGATACGAGTAATTCCGAACGCGCTTTTCTTTCATCATCGGTAGTAGGCACACTCCTATTGACTCAACCGAGAGCATGGGCCAACTTAGAAGATATCTTGTTAAACTCTGTTGAGGATAAATTCCCGGAAAAATCTCCAACCAAGCCCTCAAACACCTTCGACTTGTCGGTAAACGCTACCAAGTCCTTCTTGAATGAGAAAGGATAATCAGGCCACGTAAAACTTTCTGATTTCTCTACTTTTCGGAGACACCGAGAGTCTTCCGCATGGAATCCACCGTTTCACCTCTGATTCGTATTCATACACCAACTCATCCTAAATTGCATATATTTAGGTAGTTAGTAGAACAATATGTATAAGTATAAATTACTATATTAAATATTAGCATAGTAGGGTGCATAAAAAATAAATATTTAGCTTACAGTATGTTTATGATGAAAGGAAACAAATTCGTTTAAAATTCAAGTAATTATTTTACAGAAAAACTCTCGGCACATTTGATTAGTATTTTAGTTGCGCAATTTTTTTTTTTTGACAAGGAAATTATATACAGGGTAACAAAACAAAATTATATTATGGATTTGCAGTAACTCTACGTTTTGGTTTAAGCAATTCTTTTTCTGTGAATAAATGAAAAATGACATTGTGCTAATACATGTTCTTATAATGGGTACAAACAATATCCTGGATATAACAAGGGCATATGTATGCCGAAATGAGATGAATAGGGCGCATTGTATATTAAATAAAGAAAGAGCCACATATTTGTCACAATGACTTACAAATGAGGAGCATCGTGCAAAACCGGCTATATCCATTTTGGTAAAATGTAGGGAAAATGCCAAAAACTCCCCATTTTTCGGCCTTAACAGA
Organism: Protaetia brevitarsis; assembly: GCA_004143645.1. Taxonomy (NCBI): domain Eukaryota; kingdom Metazoa; phylum Arthropoda; class Insecta; order Coleoptera; family Scarabaeidae; genus Protaetia; species Protaetia brevitarsis. Next base: position 445,155 of record RXPK01000187.1, on the reverse strand, counting down.
TATAGGAAATATAAAAAATAGGTTTTGTGGGCTTTGATGAGGTCGATTGATAGACCTATTGTCAATTTTGAAAAGTTCACAATAAGGCCAAAATTTGAGAAAACCCAAGGATATAGCCGGGTTTGCTCGAAAATCCGTGATAAAATGTTAAAAAGCACTTTATTTTAAATAAAATATGCACAAATAAAACATAAAACTCTAAAAAACTTTAAAAAATGAATAACAAAAAAAAAACAGAAACAGGAAAATTCTTAAATTACTTCATAGAAACTTATATTAAAAACTGCAGCTCCTCATGAAGGCAGTCACATGCTCAATATTATCATCCTCTTCCCTCACCTCATCTACAGGCAATAGAAGGTTCTTGTACCATTCTAAGTCAGGACGGTTGCTCCACTTTGTTCCAAATGCTTCTTCATGAGGGTGAGAGAGACTTTCTTTTTCTTTTCCGGTATAGTGTTTCTAAGCTTGACCTCTTTTAACACTACATGAATATCTTGCTCCTTCCCCTTTTTCAATAAAGTCTGATGAGCATTGGTTGTGCTTTGAATTCTATAATATTCATGAGTGGTGACCCTTATTTCAGCATTCTGCGTACAACGATTGTTGCCTCTCTGAATCTGAATTCTTTTAGTATCTGCAATGCCTTCACTTTTTTTGTATCGTGTTTCAAGTTCCTTGATGTCGTATATCTTCCAGTCATAGCCCAATTTTTTAACGCCGCCCTACTCGAATATAGATCAATATATTCTTCTGTGTAGTTATAACAGGATGTTTTCTTAGTATTCGTTCCACCCTTCCAAAAGCATCTATCGGCTGCCATGAAACTATGACCCGTACTGGGAAGTTATTATGATTTCACGAACATTCTCGGAGCTTTATTTTGCAAGCCAAACATCAAGTATGTACTACATGAGAATTTTTGTTTTGGCCTGCGCATCCATCACAGAATAGTCGAATCTGGTGTATATCAGCATAGTCCAAGTATCTAGGTGACACAGCAATGCAGAGCCCACTTCGGTTGAGCCTCGACCGGCAGCGTCTTCCGTCCAAACATAGAAAGTAGGATTTCGTTGAGGACATACCAACACAACAAAATGCGTAGAAACTGATTTGATGGGCATAAAATGCATCACCCACTGGTGTGCGAGGTAGAGGCTGCACCTGTTTGCAGGTCAAAACAAAACTCAAACTTCCTCAGGAGTTTCTTTTGCAAGCTCATAAAAAGCACTCGCCCTTTTTCTGTGAACACGATACTTCAGTAATTAGCTGTCTTTTCTTTTCTATATTAGTTTCGTTTTGTATTGCTCTTAATCCTGGCACATTTTCCACAAACATCTGAAGCAGGGGATGAGAACCGATGTTGAATTCATTAACGAATATGTTCTAAACATATTATAGGAAACCCAATTAGCTGCTTCATTTTGGTGATTAAACATCTTTCGTAATCTGGCAATGGAAAGATTGGCGCTCAAATACATTCTCCTTGATTTTTTGCGATTATAGTGTGATTCACGACCTTTCAGCTTTTTAATAAAATTTCGAACCAAATTTTTCTTATCTTCAGTTTTATTAGACACCCGATCACCGCCTCTTTTTTCTCTTGGAGTTCCTCCCTCAAGAATCACTTTGGCAACAGTGTTTGTTCTATGCTTGGTAATTCCCAAAACAGCCGTGAAATTTTTTTGACATACTCTTATACTCTCGCCATTTCGTTTTTTAAAAAGTAGGAAAGTCATCTTTTCTGTTCTATCAGACCCTGACTCCTTCTACGACGAACAGGTTCTGCAGATAGCATATGGCATAATCGGACGTCTTGATTTACTTTACTGGCATCAGAATAAAAACGTTCTCGTATAGAATGCATTTCACGCTGTTGCAAACTCAAGCATTTAAAACTACGTCCATTATGTTGGCAAGGACGAATGAAATTTCGAAAAGCCGGATCTGCGTCGCCGTACCTGCAAAATAAGTTGCGATTGAAGGCAACTACGGCTTAACGCTTAATATAATATGCGAAAAAACATACCTTTTAGCTTTATTCATCTGCCGCTTAGATACTTTTGTCTTACGCTTTCGGCTGCCGTCATTTCCCGCTTCAATAGTGATCTCATTAAGGTCCATAATATTGATTATTATTATTACTAAAAACAAAACTAATACCTCTACTAACACCGACTAACACAAACTACCAACTAACAACAACAATACTTTCAAAATTTTAATATAACCACGAGACGTCTGTCAAAAGTAACATCAGTATAGCACTAACCTCTTCCTCTCACTGCTGAATACATACTAAACCGTCGGCGTCAATTGCCACCGGCACTAATCGAATGATGAAACAGCTGACTTGTCGTAAAACTTGTTAAAAGTAGTTAAAACTCGTTTATTTTGGAAAATAGCCGCTTTTGCTATGAAAACTTGGATTTATCCGGTTTTGCACCAAAAGCTACTTTTCAAATGCGATTTTAACACAGTTTTAGCCGGTTTGGGTCCGAAATACTTTACTAGTCGATAGATATAAAGCTAAAGATATGAAATACACAAAAAAACGAAAAAACTGAAGAAAATGGATTTAGCCGGTTTTGCACGGATGCTCCTCAATATATTTAACGGTAAGGCCGCAGAATCGACGCCCATTTCAGTTAAATGTTCTTTTGAAATTGAAAGAGTTATGTCACAAGCAGCAGTAAAAAATCCCATAGATAGCTAGACTAATTTGTTTTTAAGCTACTGCCCAAAATATAGCAGAAAAGTGTGACATGAAGTTGCTTTCCACCTTGGAAGGTACGTTAAGGAACGAGATTTCATATTAAATTTTACACATTTTATCAACGTAATATATAATAATAATAATATACAGGGTGTAGATAAAGTCTGGACAAATTAATATTTCTGTCATCTTCGGTTTGATGGAAAAACCTAAACAGGTCGATTTTGTTTTTATCCCGTGCACACTATAACATCGTGAATTTGTTTCTGTCGTCATCTGGTTGCGCGCGGGCGTGACGTCATCAGTTTTTTCAAATGGTAACCCGCCACATTTATTGCCCTTGTCGTTAGGTATTCCACTGTGCATGCACGGTATAAAAGGTTTGGTACCTTACATAACAATTTTTGGAGAAAAAATGCTTTTCGAATTTCAAAAAATTAAAATTTATTTCTAATGAAAAACTAATCAAAAATTATTTTAAAAATCAGATTATTATTATAATCCGAGGGTTTATCTTGGATTTCGTCAAACAAGACACCAAAAAAATGTCAACGGAAGTGTTCAAATTGTCCACCATAGCCATTTGACACTGGCCGAGACGGACGTACACGTTTTCTATGACACGTCGTATTGTCTCTGCACCATATATCGCATTTCCTCGCGGATACGATGTTTCAGATCATCCAAGTTATTTGGCTTATTGGTGTACACCTTTGATTTCACATAACCCCATAGAAAAAAATCAAGTGGTGTGAGATCTGGCGAACGGGCAGGCCATTCAATTGTTCCCCTTCGTCCGATCCATCTCCCGGGGAAAATTTCGTCGAGGTAACTCCGAACATGCCAGCCAAAATGTGGAGGTGCTCCCATCTTGTTGAAACCATATTCGGGGTGAGGCTTGTCGGGGTGTTTTCATCCAGAAATAATTCTCCAATGTAGCACTAGCGTTAAATCTTAGGAAATGTAAAGTATGTTTCAGCGTTTACATTTCTGTCCAGAAAGAAAGGCCCACAATGCGATCTCCCACTGTTCCCGCCATACATTAACTTTTTTGCCGGTTTTGGGTGTGCTCCTCTCGAACCCATCGAGGATTTTCGCCCGACCAGTACCTACAATTGTGGCGATTCACTTCACCGTTCAAGGTAAAAGTTGCTTCGTCACTAAAAACCACATTGTCAACAAATATAATATTTAACTCTAAGATTGCATAGTGAAGTATATAAAGAATGTATTTAAGACAAGACCTGTAAAAACAAATGAACACCGAGTTTTTAACAAACGAAATGGGAATATAAACAAACATATTTCAAACATTCAGAAATTCTTAACATTATAATATGTTCATGTTTGAGACCCCTAACTTTTTTAACTTATGGATAGTTCGCAATTCTTAAATAGTCGCGGGAAGTTTATTATAAATATCTAGCACGTATTAATGGCGATCTCTCATACCCTGCGGTGCTGTGCTTCTGCGTCTTGAAATTATTGCACTCACGCGTTAAGTATCCATGGTTCTTTCCATTGGCTGTAAACGAATTTCGATATTCTTATGCATAGACGGCATATTTATAAATAAAAATGCACGGTACTGTCAATAGCAACTGTTCGAAGTAAATGTTTTGCACAAGAACACCCATGACACATACATCGAGACGCGGACGCCCACAACACATCTGGCTAGAAATATGGGTAAGCCAAGCCATACTCTAGCTTCTAGCTTATCAACTGATCGCTAGTTAAGAATGAGGCTATTTTTTCCCTCACCACAGTTCATCTCTGACATAAGTTTTAAACTGTTTTTCTCTTTTCTAATCTTAACCGGTAGTGGCCCATTCATCCATGAATTCAATAGTTTCGTAATTCTTAAACATATATTGTGCTTATCAACTGAAAATGCGTTACCATTCCTACAGAAAGTTCTTTATGGATGATACAATATTTTGTAGGTGGTGATCCTCAGCTAACTTATTTGCGAAAGTCAAATCTGTTCATTTTGGAGCAGTAAGAACCTCAGATTATTCTGTTGTGAATTCTAGTCTCTTTTTCTGTACATTTTTTCAGAGGAGCAGCATCCGCCATGCCCTTTGACACATTTGGAGATTGTCCCTTGTTGGGACGTCATAATAAACCAATAATATTGTAAACTATATCTCTTTCGCTTGAAACTTATACCATAATGGTAACAGCTTTTACTTAACAAACTTTCCAAATATAGCTCTAAGGGTCTAGGTGTACATTGGCCCAAAAAATCCAATTGGGACAGGATCGGATTTATAGTTTTTTTATTTGAGCTAAAATTGGCCATAGCTGACTGTTCTATTTAAACAGAGGCAAACCATCTATACTAAAAGTGATATTATTATACGTTTGTTTATTAAAAACAATATAAATATTTTCTAAATAAACCTAAATCTCCACAAGACTCCAATGGTATCTTTACTGGTATTTTAGGTTCCACTTCAATTGAAGTATTATTTGGCCGATTCAATAATATTGCTAGAAATCTTTATTTTGCTCAGTAACAGTAGATAAACATGTTGAGAACTTATCCTGAATCACTATAGAAGTATGCTCCTAAAAGCAGATCAATTTTATTTTTTTATGAATCTTGAATTTTCCATGGGAGTGTGTGATGCGAACGATTTTGCGGCTCGAGATAAGCTACTTCTTGGACCATCTCTACAAGATGCACCAGGAATTGTAATATGTTACAAGATGAAACACGAGAATAATGAAAATTTGTTAAAAAGAGCAACATCTCTGAAACAAATGAAAGCCTGCATTAAGTTTGGAACAATTTATTAACACTTGAGGCAATTTAGTGTTATTAAAATTAAAACAAAAGTATTTTGGATATGATCGTAGATCTTTTCATTTCAGTGGTTTGGTTGTTTGTATGTATGTATATGGCGAGGGTGATGTTACACTGCAACCTAAAAGATCTATTGTGTTCCCAATTCTTGCTGTTTTACAGCTGCCCTTCCAATCCTATTTCTTTCAAAAAGTGTAGGATATTAGAAGGCCTCAAGGTTAGGTAAGTCGCCCTCTACGATTTTACATGCTCCTAACCGGTTGATCTCTTTTACTGCCAGCAACTTTCTCTACGCATTTTTTTCCTTTTTTGTAAACACCTTGGGCAACTCTCATGGGCTCCGATTCTAGTGGTCTTTTAAAAGCGCCGTTTCGAGGACGCTGGTTTGGATAGTGGTATGGATAAGGATATATGCCGGAGTCTCCTTCCTGCAAGTTATTGAAATTCCGTCAAAATAACTCACTTATGACACCATATTTGTGTTATGAATGCGCTGGTTCACAAGAACCGATCACTGTCTTATTTAATAATAAAAGACACATACTCGCTCTACTACGTTTATTAAAATGGAGGTTTAATGTGAGACGCGATTTTACAAGAGATTCGGATTTCATCTTAAGACAGGTAATGGTCGAGAAATCCCTTATCTAACGCCGTGTACAGCGGAAGTACAATTCGAAAACGTTGGATAGCAGAATGATTCTGTCTTTAATTTCTTTGGGAAGGTATATTTATAATATTGAAAAGCCGGGATCGGCAAAGTTAGGCTATGTTCGACTGCTTCGTGGTCTTTCGTTGTAGTATGATTATTATAAACAAACAGAAAAACCGGCTGGCATGGTATAATTGGATGCAACGACAAGACAATAGGAAATGTACGTGCTGATTTGGGAAACAGCATAACTGGCAATTAGGTGCAAGATGAATATAGGGTGTCCCAAAATTACCGCAAGTTTTGAATTAAATAGAAAACACAGTTTTTAGTCTTTCATTGTTATTTTTTTATTTAATTATAAAGTACATAGGATAGGGTTATTTATGGAATAACACATCGGCCAAATGACCTCCACGGCTTTGCATGCACATACGCACTCGTTTGTCGAAATTTTCCACGACCATTCTGCATAAATGTGGCTGAATTTCGTTGTGCAGCGTTGAATCTCCTCCTTTAATGCACGGGTGGTTGTGGGCTTGTTGACATAGACCTGTGATTTCAAATAACCCCATAAAAAGAAATCTAATGGTGTTAAATCACACGATCTAGGGGGCCAATTCTGATCACCGAAACGAGAGAGTACACGACCTGGAAATGTCTCATGCAGTAATTGAATTGTTTCACGGGCTGTATGGCATGTGGCACCGTCTTGTTGAAACCACATATTGGCCACATCAATATCATCCAATTTCGGAAGAAGGAGCTGTGTTGTCATGTCGCGATATCGAGCACCAGTAACAGTCACTGCTTGACCAGCCTCATTTTCAAAAAAGTATGGTCCAATTATGCCTCCAGCCCAAAATCCACACCAAACAGTGACACGTTGTGGATGCATTTGTTTTTCGACAATCACATGTCAAAAGCGGCAATTTTGGTGATTGACAAGGCCATCAAGGTGAAAATGTGCTTCATCGCTTAGGATGATTTTGCTCGAAAAATCAGCATCCATTTGTTGATGTTCAATAATCCATTCAACGAACTCTCTTCGCTGTGCATGGTCATTAGGCTTCAGTTGTTGTGTTAATTGAATTTTGTAAGCATGGAGACACAGATCTTTAGTGAGTATACGCTGTAGAGAGAGAGCTTCTTGAAATGTGCAATTCTTGTCCACGACGCCGAATTGAGGTTCCTGGATTGTCACCGACACTCTCACTGCTTCGATATTGACATTTGAACGGCTTGTTTTTGGACGACCAGTGTGTTTGGCGTCTCCAACGGATCCAGTCTCCCTGAATTTTTCAATTAATCTTCACAGTTGACGAAGTTAAAACACTAATCCGACCATATGTTGTATGAAATTTTCGAACTGCGGCCGCCAAGCTTTCATTATTTTTGAAATATTGTTCAATAATGAAGAAACGTTGTTCTATCGTGTAATGCTCCATTTTTACTAACCCTAAACTGTTAGCTGTCGAATTATTTTTTTTTCAGGGTTGCCAACACTTTACTGCATAAATGACGGCAAATTCAACTCTTGCGTTCATTTTGGAACAGCCTTTATAAGCATTACATTTCTGGGGAATCCAGAACGTTGGCATATTTGATGTAACATGTTTCTAAAATAAATAGAAAGATTTTCGAAATGATGAAGTAGACATTACATTTTTTTTACTTTCTGTTAGTTTACGCCGCCCCTGAAATAGAAGTCTATTTCATACTTTATTCTTTTTTCGACTGCCTCATGTTGTAAGTGCAGATAGTTAAATATCTGTTAAGCGTTTAAGGTTTATTTGAGTGAATTTAAACATACAATTCCAAGTATGCTCGGGTAAAGTATAGTAATAAGCTAGGTCCAACAACTCAAACGAAATTGTTCGAATACGTTTGCCAGCAATAAAATATCAGTTTTCAAATATAAATCTGAATATTCCCCCAAATTTTAGCAACCAAATGAGTTTCACACCTCGTGGTATGGCATAATCAACGGCTGTACTATCGGTGCCGTCATCGAGTTGTAAAATTAGTCTTATCCGGTGGCTATATTACGCCAAGTTTACGAAAAGGAATCCGTGTAGTCGTAAGTGAACACAGCCTTACGTTTTAATAAATTAAATCTCGAATCATTAAAATTTTTGAAATTGCGATTTTTTAATTTGGAAAAACATCTAAATATGATGCCAAAGTTTCTCGTCCACTTGTCATAAACTATAAAGAATCAATAAATCTAAACTTAACGAAACTATATCAATATTTTTTGTGGACGAAATATCTCTCTTTGTTTATAGAAAGGAAATCGACGCGACCTTCGAAATCTTTAGCAAGATTTGAATAATAAAATGGGAATCTATCTCGACAAGTTATGAAATACCAGAGAATGCGTGACTGTCTTTATAACGATATTACACACTTCGCGGCGGGCCGATACCTACCAGTAAGATGCACTTATCGTTGACTCTATCCTCAGGGCCAAAGAGCCGTTCACAGATGTGGCACTGAACTCCTACTCTTGTATCTATACGTAAAAGATTTCCATCAGCAGTGGTAAAGAAATACTGTTTCTACATCTTCGCAAACTGTTGTATCTTTCACAACCATTTCCGTCAGCTCTCACCACGGTAAGATCTGTAAAAGTTTAGAGAATGCTCATAGCCGCACTTTACTTAATAGCTCACGCTCTATGTGATCTTCTATTTTTTAATTCCATTTTGGTTGGCACACGCTAAATGGAACAGGCTCCTTGTTCTTGTAGTTCTTGAATTTTAAGTTGGCTTGCTCTTATGTCAGCAAACGCACTTTACAGTCAATCATATTACTACAGTCTTTCAAATGAACATTAACTTTTGTTAAGTATGAAAATAGTGGAGGTAGCGATCGCAAAAGTATTTCTTAATGATCGTATTTGGAAAGTTGACTTGATACAAGACGGCTTAAATCATTTATCCACATGTGGTGGAAGCGTGATTTGTTACCATCGTCATCGCCTCCCATCCTTTATCACATGCAAATTTACATATTTTTCTTGATTGTTTTTCGTTAAGTAGGTAGGACAAGGTAAAACTATCCCCACTGTAATCCAAAAATGTTCTCACAATTTTACGTAGTTACTCTTAGCAGAGAATCGTAATAAATGGGGAAATTAAAGTTCACCAATCTATTATAGCTCTTCGCTATGGTGTTTAAAATGTCCATCCAGTGTTGTGTATGCGACTTATCCAAGTAAATTCCATAGAACGCCTACTAACTCGTATAAGAGGCAGCATTTTTTCTTTCGAATTACATTTGCCTCCCACGTAGCACAATTTCAATTTAAATTGCTCTTAAGATTTCGATTGTCTTATGTTGCGGGTGCAATTTCATATGTTCTTCTATTTCTTGCCGATGTTTCAAATACCTTATCCCGTTTGTTTTTGGTGAAAGAGATACATTCTTCGTCATCTCTTCTTTTTTTTTCTAAATAATAACATGGTTTACTGGTATATCGAATAATGCCTGCTCAAAGGATATGTCACTTCATTAATCAATCGAACCTTTTTTTCAATATCTTCTTCGTATTGTTGCAACATATTATCCAGTAGGTTATTGGCAAGCACGGCATTAATGAAAGCTGTTGGTGATGATGATGGCGTTGGTTATACCTAGTTAAACATTGTCAAACGCTTCAACTTATAGAATAAGCCAATTTCTTTATTTTTCGTTTCTTATATGCCAAACTCCCCTTGCGCCGTGTTTCAAGTTTTATAAGAATGTTAGATACTGATTGATCCCGTAGATACTCTAGCAGCACAAAAATCGGCGCAGCTTCACCGATATTGCTGCCCGATGTCATAATTGTAGCGGCCACTGATATCATTCCGATACCGGGTGTGAACATTTTGCAATATTTGCTCGATATCAGAACTCCAATACCTATCCGATATCAGAACAATTGAAATTAGATACAGTATCATTAGTAGACGGATATATAATTGATACTTACCCAACGTTTTCAATGCTCCGCCGATAAAGTTTCATTCAACATATGATATCGCACCGATATTAATGTGATTACTAATGTCTACTTATAGGTAGTTTGTCGGTTCACGATATTGGATGTATGATGGATGACAGACAGGCAAAAGGGTTATAAAAGGTATAATTTCCAGTGAAATTAGCTCCATATGTGGTTATTCAATTCTAGTAAGTTTTTTTTTTTGGATCTTCCATCCAAAATATTTGTAAAATTATTACACGAAAACAGTAATTTGTTGTAATATTATCTAGAAAATCATGTGGTTTTCTAATGAAGGTAATGTAAGCAATTTGTTTTTGTGTAGCGACCCTCGCCGCAGACTTAGCAGCCTATGAAATTAGAAATAATTGACACGTTTTGTGAAATATTAAAAGGCGCGTTATCCAAAGCTGAGTGTACCTTTGAAAATGTCGCAATGCTTAACTCCAATTAAACTTGACTAAACGATAACGTCAGTCTTACTGTAGTACTCTTCTGTTTGCTTAATAATTTAATGAAGGTTTAAATAAAGGGATTCTTAGAAAAAAAGCAAACAATTTGTGAACCATGCAGAATCGAATAATCACATGGGATTAATTGGTTTGGCAATGATATCCACTATAACACCCTTGTGTTTGATCATCCACTTTCGGGCAGCCTGTATAGTAATATTGAGTCATTGAGCAATGCGAAAAAAGTGAATTATATAATAATCATATTGCACATGCAAAATGTTTTTTCAAATTATTTATGAAGTTGTGCACAATCATACGTTTTAGAGCGTCTCAAAATGCTACCAAACTTTGATAATATAGCTTTACTTGCATTATCCTATTTATAGATATCTATATTTGTTGGTAAACTAAGCAGGTATATAAATTAGCTGGCGTGATTTGAGTTACAGGAAAGACTTTATGTAGTAGGGGGTAAATAACGCAATAAATTTCAAGACAGAAGACTAATTGCTACGCCTTTCCAGTCACGAACGGAAATTTGCTAGCCTAAAGCGATACTCAACATAAACCTACCTACCTGCTAAACTCAACTTTAGAACTTAATAGCCTGGTTTCTGGGGGATGGTAAAAATTCAGGCACTTTCGTGGCCGCTATGCCTAGTCGGAGACGGTCGTTCAGGCCCTTAAACCCTAAGTACTACGCTATTTTCGCCTACATGAACGAAGTACGCGTGGGGTCTCTCAGACCCAAGTTTTTTATTAATATATTAGGCTTTATTTTAGGTGACTTGAGTGTTGTAAAGGAAAAAAAGGATATTGTAAAAATAATATACATTTTAGAAACCCAAAAGCCGAATATAATTATACTCTAGGTACGTAAAAACAGAAAATACAAATTCGTATATGTAGTATTATGAACAGCAAAAAACCGAAATATTTTTAAACTAAGATACATAAGCAGATCCTTTAAATATTAAAAACAAGAAATAATATACAGATTCTAGAAACATAAATAATAACAAACGATAGAAGTTATGGTGTTATGAACAAACAAAATTGTTAACTTCTTGCAAATGGGATGTGCACTTTATGTTTGAATAAGTGCGTCTGTGGTTTGCACAGACAATTGCTTACAGTCGTTACACTTTACGTTCACCTTTTTGTCGTTGATCTAGGACAGAGGTGGCATCTTCCACTTTTCTTTCGTTTATTGCAAGAGGAACTTCGAGTTGAACTTGACTGCTTACTCCGCAAGCAACTATTGCTCTGTAGACACTGGGATTATTCTTCACGTCCGGAATTCGCCGTTCCATATTGGGTTGACTAACTGTTTGCCTAAACATGAAGGAATATTTTCCTTGATGAGGATTTTTCCTGTAATCAGGATTTTTAGCAGCATATATGGCAAGCTATTCAAGGCGCAATATCAACAAGATTCATGAATAAACGAAAAGGCCAGCGGGTTGTACGGCGAGAGCAACTATATTCACGTATCATTTTGTCAGCATTATCAACAGCCCCTTTAGTGGAGTTATACTCTAATATCATTATGGCTTTTTTGACTCTTCGTCAGAAACAATTGATCTTCGTGCTGAGTTGATAAAACATGAACCAATCTATTCTTTTTGGTGTGTAGGCTACCATTGTAATTTTGTCAGAAAACAAAATTCTGACGAATAAATTGCCCGCCCTTTGTGATCTTCAGTTCCTTGGGAGTGTCCGGTTTGTTTTTACGTACGGTTCAAGCAGCGTCATATTTTTGAAAGCAAAAATTCAGCTAAAGATGTAGACGTGAAGAATTATCCGTAGTTACACCCAAGACCAGTACCAAAGAGAGGTGAAACTAAATCATTTACTACGCGGAAACCTTGCTTTTTCTGGTGCACTGCCAGGCTGCTTACCTGTGTAAACTTGCAGATTGTGAAGATAAGTTGTCCTAACATCTGCTGACGCCCAAATTTTGATGCGTACTTAGCAGTTTAGAACTCATATACGCTTGAATGGGCACTTTCCTCGGAAAGCAACTAGTTGTTCATCTACTGTCACCGTTCGTAAGGAACCAATGCTCTATTGCAATTGCTAACAAAGTCAGACCATATTTCTCTAAAGGCAGCTAACTTATCGGTTTGCCTTTCTCTTGCCTCGTCGTTTTGTCAATCAAACCGTATGAATTTATTGATCATAATAACCTATCTCGGGCATGGACGCTGTAAAAATATTGCGACGAATGGATTCATCGGCTCCACATTTCCTTGACATTTTCTTTTCTGCAGCGAAGGGCCCTGCAGAAACTAAAACACCAATAAACGCATCCAGCTCTATTATATCAACATTTCTCCAGGTTTTTTGTTTTTCAGGATGTTCTTCGTTATATAATTTATAAACGCGAGTTGCCTCTTGATTAGTGTGTTCGCATACTTTATCTTTCATATCTGTAGTCAGGAAAAGGTTGAACACTTCAAATATTCTTTAGCTGAGTTTGTGTATGCTGTTGGCCCTGGCTTAGTTGTTATAATATTTCTCAATGGACGCCGCGAAGGTCCTTGATGTTCAGAGTACCAAATACGTCCGATTTTGCTACATAGTGTCTAGTGTTGTCGACTTCTACTTCATTCCTTTCCCCTACTGTTCTTCCCCTCTCGTCTTCATCTCATGGGTTCGTCTTCCTTTTCCTCTTCCTCACCTCCTGTTCACATAATCTTCAATTTCTGATGTGCTGTCGTTTTCAAAAATAAAGTTGGGATCGCGGTCTTCGTCGTCACTAACATCTAGGTCTCAATATCACTTCCTTCATAAAAACGAGAGGCTAAGTCCTCAAGTTCTTTACGACTTAACGCTTTTTACGAGGATCTGACATTTAATTTACTAAGATTTATTTACTATAATCTTGAATTATACCTGAAACAAAATTTTGTATTAAAAATGTATAGCCCAGACAAAAATAATTGTTTTTGTAAAAAGTACACATACAAGAGTGTCAAAATATAATATATTCGTTTATCAAAGATGTCAGTCCAGCTAGCAAACAGAGAAGCACAGAAAAAATTATTTGGAAAATATTTTTTCAATGTGAATTTGTGGGGTCCTTGAAGGACCCACGTCGTGCTTTAAGGTTATGTAATCACAGTTCCGCGGCAGGAAGACTGCTGATGGAATGGTGCCAACCCACAATAAAGCACAAAGGCCTTGGTTAACCCTGAACGTAGGATAACAGGGTTACATCCACAGGCCCACGACGCAGGTCATATGGGGGGTATCGCTTAGAATACACGTCAATTTTAACGCAATCCATGCAGAGGTGGAGAGATACACTCGAATAAATGCAACAATGGTCGTTTATTGACTAATAAACAAAACACAAAATGCAAAGAAAAGTGCAGAAAGTCGGAAATTATGTTTAAGTTGATAAACTGTATGCAAAATAACTAACAAAAAAAAGGAAAATATGTAAGCGAGCAGAGTTCAATGTCTTAAGGTAAAACGGAAATGTTATATTAATTTAACAAACAAAAAAAAGAGTAACATTTGTAAATAAACCTTCGGCACAACACCACGGGAGGCGCAGATAGTGGGACCATTATACAGATGGTAAAAATAATTATTGCTAATCGAAATAATTACCCCCCCCCTCCTCCCCTCACTTCTCAAGATTTGATGGTTCACAAAATTAACTTGTACAGAGGTTGTACCAGCACAATTCAGAAATGTGGCTAAGAGTGTTTCAATGCCAGGTTTAACTTACAGAATAAGCGTTTCGGATTAAAAATAAAATACAAATTGAAATTCAAAATAATTAATGCTATGTATGAAAAGGTTACTGACTGTCTACTAAAGGAAATTTGAACGATAAATTACGGTAGAATTTACGAATCAACAGTTATGCGAGTAAGGTACCTCTGGTCACGGAAAAAGGACGATGATATCCGGTCGCTTCGATGGTCTCGAGCAGCTGAGCGAGGACGAACGCTCTTGCGGTTGGTAGAGAGAGAGAGTCGGACTGCCGCATTAGATCGCTAATTCGTCCAGAAATAAGGTATTTCGTCAGTAGTTAGCCCTTCCACGAACATCTATTATTCGTGAGGAACATGTAGCCATGATGAGCAATCGTAAGATAGAGGAATGGAATTTCACATTAGCTGACTTTTTCAATCAGAGTGTTCCGTAATTTCGAATACGCGTGTCGGCGTAGTTCTTTGACAAAATTTAGCCGGAAATATTCCGCAACAAGGAAAAATTTTCACTGAGTAAGCTCACTTGAGCCCAACACTAATAATTTCCGTAGGGAAATCTTAGCCGCCTTAAATAATTGGCAATAACCTTCTACGAGGTAAATGGATGATTTTTTCCACTACTTGAACTACATCTGTTTACCATTCAACATGCACAACTTAAAAGAGACCGAGATAAGGGCGCACAGTGGAGTATTTGCTAATGAACTTTGGTCAAAAGTGTAATTTAAGAAAATAACTTATAGGCTTGCTTGAGAACATATTTATTTATGGTATTATTATAAAATAAAGGGACAAGGGAATAAGAAAACGTAGAATTATTTAACTCCGATTAATATCACGCAAAGATTCAATTGACACATTTAAAAAAGCAAAAGAAATCAGTCAGAAGTATTTTCATCATTTGAATCGGCATCTACTTCAGGTGGTAGTAATATTTGTAAGACTTCTCGAGTACTGAACTGCTTTTTATTTAGTTTTCTATTTTTTCGTAAGTTACTTAAAAGGGGTTCTGATTTAAGTATCAATCTGTTTAAAACGTCCATATTGCACTTTTCTCGGGAAAACTTTCTTGAAAAATCTAACCTATACTTTTTGAAGTATTTGTTGCAACTTTCTGTAGCCTCCTCGGATAGTTGACCGATAGATAGCACTAAAGATGAAATAACAGTGGCTCCATGTACTAAAATTTTGTGAATTGTAGAGGCATCGGGTACCAGATACCAAATCGATATAGAATTTAGCTTGTGTCTGTAGCATAGGCCGAAAATTTGTTAATATTAATTTCATGTCCACTTGAAATTGTTTCTAGTATGATTTTATATTTATAAATTAAGTCATGATCAACGTCTGTTATTTTTGCTACCATATCGGTGTTTGAAAAAAATCTACATGACGTGTTACCATCATTGGTATTACCAAAACCTTGCTTAGGGTATTCAACAAGCAACCATTTCTGTTTTAAGCAGTTCCTGAATTCCTTTTTCCTATTTACGTACTATAATTTTCTCCTCTCACTTCGAACTTGCACTTCTGTAGAGGCATTTGTACCCAAATGAAGTACACTTCTAGAACTTAATCCTTGCATGAAGGATTGACAGACCAAACTGTAGAATCTCCTTGTTAATAGTTTTCCTTTGAAACACTTCTAATTTGTTAAAGTCTTTAGACGTTGCACCACATAGATAGCATTTTTGTGTGGAGGCTGTTCCAGAAAGTGCATTACAAGTTTTACCATCAAGCATGGTTAATAGAAAGGTATGGCTGCAGCTATATCTTTGATCATTGATATTAATAATACTTTCTGCAAATTTAAAACTTTTGATTTTATATAGTATATCTTCACTTATGGTATCTGCACTTTCTCGAACAAACCTGAAACGAATCGGCCTGCAATATCTGGGCAAAGATGGGGCAGGATTTTGACACATTATTTTTATTTTATTGTCTAATTTTGCTATTAAACGTAAAGGTACGAAGGAACTTTGTAAAAGGTTAGCATCCGTATCACTATGGTCAAAATGTTGTTTATAAGTGCTTTGATGCGATCCATCGCAACCCCATTTTGATATTAGCGCAAGATACTTATGTGCTCTTCCAGGGGAAGTTGAAGTGATATCCTTTAAAATTTTCGATGCCTCTCCTTTTCCCAGTTGCTCTGAGTGTCATTTGAGTAGCAAAAACTAACTCATTGAACCAAACCAGACAAAATAAAATTTGTTTATATATATTTTTTTTATTTTATATATATCAAAAATAATTCTAAATTGACAGGGACTCCATTAAAAAAAAAAAATTAAGTATTTTAGAAACTCTTCACTCAGCCCTTTTATTCGTTAATTTGTCATTAGTCAACATAAAAAAAACCTTAAAATTTAACCGGTTTCATATCTTCCTAACTTCTAGAAATGCCCCGATAAATTGGAATAATCTATACATTGAGAAAAAAAATTAATAATCATAAATAAAAATACAATTATCGCAAGTAAAAAGCACAGATTATTTAGCACTAGTAAAAAATCTTAAACACTGATGCTAACAAGAAGCAATTAAAGTTACTATTACGGTCTGCTCATACCGGTAACTATGAATTACTTATGATAATTAAACTGAAGTAGTTAAGCCAAAGAATATATGTAGTTGCAAGTCAAGTAGTAGGTGTATTGCTGTGAGTGAACTATTCCATAACAGCTATCACACCTTCATAATTAATACAAGCTATTTAGATTACTTGTGATAAGGAAAGGGTATCATTAATGCACATTCACTAAATACCTGATATATAGAAGGTAATGGTTTGCTATAAATATACAATATACTTACCTTAAATTTTTGTTCAACTCTTGGTTGCTAAGTAGCATGCGAGTTGTGTGCAACTGCACAGGGACAGGCATTTCACCCACAATACAACACTTCTGTCCGGATGCAACGGTGCATGTGGAAGTTCTACGTTTTAACGGGATACCAAGAGTTCTCAAAATGTCCCAACCAGCTTTTCCCAGGATAGTACGCGAAGCACCAGAATCTAATAGCCCAAGAAAATCTTATCAAAATTCGAACCTGAGAGGTACGATCTTTCATCGTCCTCTGCGTGACCTAATATAAAATCAAGACGAATCATCTTATTCTCGATGTTGGTCGTTTCTACAACTCGACACGCTATACGACCTCCTAACGCGTCTGACGTTCGTTTCCCGAACATATAGGACAAGTTGGTACTGTCACATTAGGCGTGTCCGCACGGAAACAATGTCGCTTCCTTGCTGTGTACATTGAGAGGAACGATGCCCCGCATCATTACAGTTCCAGCAGCGCAAGTTAGCTACAGGCGTAGACGGAACAGCATCATACGACATAGAGGGCGAAGGAGCGCTCACGTAAGCTAATTCGGGCTCTAAAGCCTTTGCTCGACCAGGCGGCGGTACATAAGCTTCAACGGCAGCTTTACGCGCATCTAGTTTCCTACAAACATCTAAAAATAAAATAATTTCTTAAAAAAAAAGTATAAACGCATTAGTTTCGCATAAGGTAATCCATAATTTGCACCCGTTTAGCATTACCTTCTTCGAATTGATAGTTTTCTTCGTTGTTTATGTTATTATTGTATTCGTCCTCAGTAATTTCTATTTCTATGTCATTATTTTTTAAACATAAATTATGCAAAATACATGCAGCTGTAATAATATAGTTTGCAATACTTAAATTAGATATATTTAAATATATTAAACGACGAAATGAACCTTTAAGTCGTCCAAAGCCCTGTTCTATAACAACCCGCTTACTGCATATTAATTTATTGAACCTTTTTTGGGCTGGACTTAAATGTCCATTATCTCTAAATGGAACCATTAGAAATTCACTTATTGGATAGGCTGAATCACCTATTAAGTGACAATTTTGTGGCATATACTCCATATTGTTGTTAATTAATTTGTTATATATCGGCGAATTTTCACATACGTTGCCATTGGATCTATCCTGGCCACCCGCAAATATTATTTATAAATTCTAATTTATCATTACATATAGCTTTAACCAAGATCGAATGAAACCTTTCTCTATATATATGAATTATCATTATGTGGGGTAGATATAGGTATATGACACCCATCCACACACCCTAGCACATTTGGAAATGAACGACCTCCCCTTAATTCATTAAAATTTTCCACAGTTCGAGCTGCTAATTCACCCTTTGGCCATGAAATGTATTTTTCCTTCAAGCTATATAGAATTTTACAAATGTTTAGGAACATTTTATATGTTTTTCCTTTAGTTGTTCCAAACCGATCTGCAATACCTCGAAATGATTCTTGGTTCGCCAAAATCCATAAAGTTAACAGAACGCCTTCCTTATAAAGTATTGGTTTTTTGCTTCTTGTTGGAGTTAATTTGATTGTTGTTAGCAACTCCTAATTAAGTAAAAGAAGATCAAATTGAAAAAAATATACTTATCATCGTCAACTTATACCATAAATTTGGTGGATTGAAAGTCGCTGAGACTGTATTTTGGGAAAATTTCATGCACATAATTTTCTATACATATTCGTTTATTCCCTGCGCCCAACAAAATATCATTCCTCAAGATGGGAATTATCTATAAAAACAATTTTTATAGTTCTTTACATAAATATTTGTGTAGAGTTACCTGATTCAGAAGAATCATCCAGAGTTTTTTTTAATATAATATTATAGCAATCCGTAATCATATTTTATATAATTTTGTTTATAATTGCCCCTTAACGTGATGCGATATCCTATTGTGAAACAAATGAAAAAACAAATTACTACAACTCATCACTAAACAAACTACTAACCTAAAATGTTTTAAAATTTTCTCCCATATGTCAAAATTGATTATCACATCAAATCGTTGCTTTCTGTAACAAAAATGGCATTCATCACTGATAACTCATCTTTACACCGAGAGATGACGTAATTACATCAATAGGTGAACTTCGGCTTATTTAAGCAACTCTCGATATCTCACCATCCGAGGAATCAGACAATTCTGGCGGTTATCACCTAAAGCCGACAAATCCAGGGCGGAAAATTGACCCAATGTTGAAGTACGTTCAAACAGCTTGGCTTTAAAACTAAATTGCGAAGACAAACTAACTAAACTCACTAATAATTCTGAGCGAACAGTGGTTTGCTCTTCCGACGAAGATACAGCGCAATTGATACGTCCAAACAAATGCGCAATCTTAGACGAAAGCTTAGGTCGGGAATTGAAGGTACATTCAATTTGCGCAAGAACAGTAATGAACTCTTCAAACGTTAAATGTGTGTTATTTATGATCTTATATAGATGCCTCTTTATACCTTTTACACCAGACTGCCATAAACCCCCAAAATGAGGTGCGTGTGGCGGAATGCCTTCACGTGTACAAGGGGTTTTATATATCTGAATTTGCGGACTTAAAAAACTATTTTAATTGGTTGTTAGTACCAACAAAGTTGGTACTATTGTCAGACCACTTTGTAGAAGGAGTACCTCGTCTGGATATAAATCGTCGAAAACATGATATAAATGTATCCGTAGAAGAATTACGGATTAGTTCAATATGCATTGCTTTTGTTGATAAGCATATAAATATGCGAATCCATGCTTTTGACAATTTTGATCCGCGTCCCTTTCGATCTTTTAACACGAACGGACCGGCTAAATCGACACCTGTGTTATCGAATACATAACTGGGTGTGAAGCGCTCTTTGGATAAGTTGCCCATGATGGGAAACTGAACCTTAGGTTTAAATTTAAAAAATTTATGCATTTTCGAATAATGTGCTTAGCCGTTTGTATACCAGATGTGGGCCAAAATTGTTGTCTTATATGACTCAATAGTTGATTTGGTCTCATGTGTGGTAATCGTCTATGTTCTTCTCTAAAATCATCTTTAAAATTAAGGGATGGATTACGTCTAAGTAACCTGAATTACTAGTCGACACCACAGCAAAGTCCATTTTGTCTAGAAATTGTTATGTCATTATTATTTGTAATTTGCGTTTTGAATTGGTTTCCATGTTGACAATTTCTTGTGCGAACGATTCTTTTTGAGCCCACCTCACTAGTGCCTTTACTGCATCGTGCAACGCTCTTACTTGGTGTTATTGTCACACCTTCTAGTGTGAAAGTTACATTATTACGTCGTCTGGGGCCCTTTCCTATTACTGCCTCAGTCTTTACGGGCGCCAAGATCAACTTATTTTTCTGCATCCAATTCTTGATCTCATTCAGGCAGTAGTTATAGTTTCTTCTTAAAACTTCTTCATTGCTTCCTCCTACGATCAGCACCAGGTCGTCGGCGAACGCGAAGGTCGCGGCATCTATGGTCAGGTCCAGCCTAAGAACCCCATAGTATAAGACATTCCAGAAAGTTGGGCCCAAGACCGAACCCTGCGGCACACCCACGCCCGTATTTAGAACAACTCCTCTCTCAATCTCGATTTTTCTGTCCTTCAAATAGCTAGAGATGATATTCGCGAATTGTCGTCTATTAGACAGATACGATCTAATATATTCAAGGTTCGAACTCCTAATTCCAACCGCTTCCTGTTTACCCACCAAAACCGAATGATCCACCGTATCGAAAGCTTTTGAAATGTCAAAAAAAAAAAATACCCACAACCTTATTTCTGTTATCAATGTTATCAATCAACGTGTTCAAAAAGTCATAGACGGCCATCTCTGTGCCACCAAACTAGTGGGATTATACTATGGGGCAATAAATGAGTCATATTATGTTTGATTACACTTTCTTTCTTTCTTAGGTATGCCGGTTTTTGTTTAAATTATAAAGACGTTTTAAAAACCGGCACACCCAAGAAAGAAAGAAAGTGTAATCAAACAAAAACCGGTTAAATAATTTCAAGAAGTTCATAATATGTTTGTTAATTATTTTTCGTAAATTTTAGAAAACGATGATAAAATCGATATTGGTCGGTAATTGGTCATATCACCTTCCCTATTTTTTTTTTTTTTTTGGGAAAGTAACCTAGTTTATTGAATTATTAATCATTGACGCTACAGGTTTCACAATATACTGAAAACTTGTGGTAACTTCTCCGAGCCATCTTGATTCAATCTCCTATCTCTTGTAAAGAATATTCCAGGAGTTTAAAGTTCACTATCAACTTTTTCATTAAATATGCCTATCATGAATTATGCACTATTTCAATGCGCTGCTCCTCTGGTTCTTTGTCAGTCCATTCAAAATAGTAACCTTCTTCTTCATCTTTCTGTGATCAGGTCCATATCACTTAAAATTGCAATCCTCTCCTCATCATTATATAAAGGAGAGAGTGGTGTTGCATTCTGTACAAGCTAATTTCCAATTGTCCGTCCACTTCTCTGTTAGGGTTGATTAATCTGTCAAAGCAAATTGACGATTCCATATGTCTTGTCTTTATCTTTCCAAGTTCCCCTTGTTTTAGTCCACTTCTTGGTATTAGAAACATGCTGATTGGGCACTGCATCTAACTGGGAAAGGATCTGAAATATAAGCTCTTCTGTTCTTCAGTAACATAAGAGTTTATTTTGTCCTCATCCATGCTATTTATGATTTCAATCAATTGAGCTGCAAAGCATGATATTGATGATATTAGTTCGATAATGATATGTGTTTCTAGAACATCATTAAATGGTCCAGTATTGTTTTTGAGCAATATTACGTCGTCTCATTCACATTTACGAACTTGTAGTTTCTACAAAAACAGTACTTTAAAACTAAAATTTAAGTAAAAATTTATTATCCACCTTCAACAGATGCTGCCTGAGGAGATTTCAAAAGACTTATTTTGTTTTAAAATTCCTTGCTTTTTTTACCTATTTGTCCGTACGTAAATGCCCACCCTCTGCCTCTACACAAAGAGTACACCTGCAGAAGAGATTCCCGGGTACATTGGAAGACTCCGGGTGTCTCTCTGATACTTTCAGCCGCTATGACAATACGGGCAACAAGTTCTCCTCTGACTCAACGGGTGTTGCGTAAACTAAATTCTTCATATGTCCCCAGAGAAAGAAATCAATGGGTTGAGGTCAGGTGATCTGCGAGGCCATGACACGGGACCCGCTCTTCCGATCCGAATGAATTGCCTCCTGCTGCCCCGTATGCCAAATGCATGTCAGTCATTTCATTCCATGTAAAACGTTGCATATTAAAAAATATGGGTAACTGTAAATAAAACGATAAACAATAAATAAATAAAAATAAATAAATAGTAATTTCTAATCTAATTACATTTCCAATAAATGTGGGCAGACTAAATAATGACAAAAAGAAATGTCATTTACATAAACGCCATTAATTTTAATCCAACGGCGTAATCCATAAATATGTTACCTGACTTCAAGGCGTTTAATCTTAAAAGTTCTTTTCCTTCCAGCGTCAAAATTAAACATTTTTGATCTATCGTTTCTAAGCTAAAAATATCTGTATTGGTGTTATCTACCATCCCTCAAGTTTTTTAAAAAAAATTTTTCGCACGCTGTATACCACTTTTATTGTCTCCATCTATACCCGGAAATAAAGAACATATTATATTTCTCCTCGTCTTGCAGGTAATTTGTGGAATTTCCTCCGCGAGCTGTTTAAATCGTGATATCCTAAAATATTTTATAATTAACATACATGTATACATAATTTGTATTATGTGTTTGATGTTAGGCGTCGTTGATCAAACTATTCTCTGGGTTCTATAGTTAATGAGGCTAATTTTAGCTCTGTCAATCTTTTTTTTTAATAATAAGCATTAATTCCTTTCTTGCTTTCACTTACTTAATTTATATTAGTTTCTTGAATTTGCCGGAAATCACTACTTCTTAAAATAGTGGAGATATTTGAGGCACGAACCTACAGTGCTTGCCGCCGAACCAAAAAAAGTTCCTCCTTTCTTAGATCAGTACAACTCCGTGCGGACCATTTAAATAGATCTGAAGATCCTTTTTGCCATTTATGGTCCACCCAATGTGCTTCTTGCAAAATTTAGTCTTTCTTCTCTGTGTCTGGGTGTTAAAGTAAGCTTCATCTTTGTCTTTAATTGCCAAATTTTGGGGCAAGCTTAAATTATTCGGCGAACAGTCCGGACACTGCAAATAGTTGAAGGTTTTTTTTTTTGTAATTTCTCTGATGTCAAAGTAGAGTAGTCGATGCTAAACGAAATAATAACGTTGTGACGTAGGCCCGCTAATCTGGATTAAAAATAGCGACCACACATTACACTTTTAAACTATATTAGTCTCTAGTTTCCAATAACAACTCCGATTTTCCGGATAGCCCAACCATTTGCAATTTTGCGAACTAACAATTCCATTTGACGAAAATGTTGCTTCGTCCGTAGAGAGAATGCTTCTCGAAACATTGAAATTCTCTTCGATCGAACCTTGAAACCAGACGCAAAATCAAATCGGCTATCATAATCGCGATCACTCTTTTAACACTTGAATAAATTTTGGCCTGTACGGATGATTTGTTTTTAAAATTCTGCGTTCTGATCTTTCCTCAATATTGGTAGTTGCTGCAATTGAAGAGCCCAGCGCAAAAAGTGCCTAAGTCACATTTTGGTAGTTTTGGGATAATCAACTCCAAAGTTTTATAAATGATTCTGAAATTTTATAAGAAGTGTGATTGACCTTTGACCTTTATGGTACTTTATGGTATTCTTTGTACAACTAGAAAACAAATTCAGAAGGAAGCAAGAATTTTGGTGAATTACATTTTCAAAAAAAAAAAAAAAATGCACTTAGGTTTTTTCCAACATTTGTAAATAAAACTATATGGTGTTAGAAATAACTCACTATTAATGTGAAAAAGAGCATTTATTGCGGAGACATTTGGAAATAAAACAAAACAAAACAAAACAAAACGTAACAATATGTGTCGCCTACTGCGGAGCGGGCACTTCTGCTACCCGCTGCCTATACGGTGTCGGAGTCCCGCCCCCTCTATATTTCTCCCCTTGGCGGCCAGTTTCAAATCCCTGTAGAGAACTCTACTAACAATAGGTATATTTCTGCATAGGATATGTTTGTGAAAGTATAACCGCAAAATAAGCTTTAAAATATACATCAAAAAATAGAAGTGTTTTATTTGTTCAGAATACTTTACATACAATAATATTAAAATTAAATAATTTTTTTGCGTTTGATTTCCAAATCGGCTTTTACGTTTTCTATAATTAATTTATATATTTCAGTCTTCGCAGTGACACATTTGCAATATATTGGTCTTGTAATTCTAATACTTTCTTTTTTAACTCTATTAATTCTTGACCGTATTCGGTTCTGCTTTTTTGTTTTTTTCTTTGTCTTTGTTCACCGGGTTAACTGTAATTAAAGAAATGTACGTTTTATAAATATAAACAAATGAATATTTACCTGTCAGCTCTCTATCTGTATGCAAACCTATGGGATCTTGACAGGTATCAGTAATATGATTAGTCGGTACACTGGTACAGCTTTCTGTATTTAATATATCTACAAAAGAGTTACCAGATAAAGAGCTTGTTTTATAACTAACTACTACATACCATCGGAGGGCATAAACTGTATAATTATTTCTCCTTCCTGATTGTTGTCTACGTTCGCATCTAATACCCCTATATCTGAAATAATTTCAAATTGAAGTGAATATATGGAATAATAATTCATACCTATGGTATCTAACCTGTATTACATTGATCATTATCAAGCGAGGTGTAAGCCTAACATAAGATATTTGTTTGTAGCTAATATTTTGTCTTCGTATGCTGTTAACGTTTTTTTGTTTCAGGTACTCCTCTCCGGTTTGAGTACCTTCATATTTCATTTTTGCACATTTCTTTTTAGTTCCTTTTTCATGGCTTCAGTATTTTGCTTTTTATCGTCTTAGTATCTCTATTTGTGCCATAATAGCATTACATTCATTTGCAATTTGTCCCATGTGTCTGTTTTTGTTTCCAAGTCGTTGCATTTATTATTTTATTTTTCATGACATTTCTAAATTTATAGCAACATCTATTAATGTTTCCTTTTCTACTTCTGTAAAATTAGGACAACGTTTTTCTTTGTCTTTTTTTGTATTCTAAAACAATGTGAAATTACTGGACACAAACGACCATTTATTTCATACATTTTATGCATTATAAATATGTAACATACTATAGTAAGTACCCAAGTATGGTATACAAATTCTATATATTGTAAAAATTAAAACATATAGGTTACTTACATCCATTTCAACTATCATAAAAATGTTACTTATCCTACACTAATATTACCATAAATCATTAACAAAATAACTATACAATAACTATTTAGTTTTGTGGTGGTTTGTGTGGTGTTCGGTCAAATGGTTCGTATATACACACTCATTAGTTTCGCTGATATTCGCGTATTATTTTCCTAACATAATGATACTAGCGCACTATTTTTACAACATTGTCAAATGTCACTTTGTCGATTTCTATCCTAGATAAAATTTGCTTGTAGTTACCTGAAGAAAGTCTATTAGTTCATATCTTATAGATAACGTTATCCAACAGTAGTGACGAATACGGACTTTTAGTTTTGCGTGAAGAAATCGGCCCTAAGAATGTCAAATGTGAAATGTCAAACCACGAGTCGCACTACCAACCTTACATAAAATGTCACCACAAACGTCACAAAATGCGTGCACCGTTGTTTTCGTGGGAATTACTAGGATTGGTTAAAAGAAAGGTATTCAATATGCAGTGAATATCTATTTAAAAACAATACTTGGATTTATTTACAAAGCGAGTTAAAGGTAACGCAGTGGATATTAGTAAAGTAAGTCGTTCAAAAGTACGTAACTAAGAATAAAGTAATACGCATACGTATTACTCGTACACATCGGTGTCTAAATCGGCATTAGGTAGATCGTTTAGCATGACGTTACTTTCCGGACTCGGAATTGCCACGGAATACAGTTTTATCATTACCAATGGAATTTGAAGAAAGTGATTATTTCCAAGAAAGGAGACCGGGAATGAAAGCACAACTGCTTACAAATGTCAACTAGTGTTTTGTTGGTATGCGACACATGAGGCTGTAGGCTTTCGAGATGTTAGCGATCGGTGTGATATAGCCACCAGTAGATTACATATTATTGTCGAGAGAGTAACGCTATTTATAAGCAATAGGTCAGCTGAAATCATTAGATGATCAACAATTGACGAAGCTGTTCAAATTGAAGAAGGGTTTTCCAAATGTTGTGAATTCTCTGGATGGAACCCACATAAGAATCGACAAGCCATCTGAAGACCCTGACTCTTACACAAATAGGAATAAGTATTGTTTAATTCAGGTAATATTTTTTAATCATTTAGTGTGGCAGTTTATAACAATTAAATTAGAAGTATTTGTTGTATAATTATATGGTTCAAATTATATTGAAAATGCTTTGTTATTACAAATGCAAGCTGTATGCGATAATACTAGTATGATAAGGGATGTATTTATAGGATAGCCAGGATCAGTCCATGATGTCAGAGTTTTTCGAACATCTCCTCTCTATACATTACTTGACAATAAATGTGGGGATCGAACAATTTTGGGAGACAGTGCATATCCCTGCCTCGCAAACTTAATGACACCATACCGAGATAGTGGGGACTTAACTGCCATACAAAGAAATTTGAATCGAAGATTAAGTACTTGCCGAATTGCCATATAACATACATTTGATATCTTAAAACAAAAATTTAGGCAGTTGTACCATTTGAAGCTGAGAAGAATTGAAACAGCGTGCCACTTCATTAGGGCAGGTTGTGTTCTATACAATATGTTCATACAGCATAATATGTACATTCCACTACTTGAGCCTCCTATTGTTAATGATGAAGTGCAGAATGACGAACAAGAAAATGTACCAGGTCACGAACGGAGGAAATATACAGCTACTTTGTTATTTAATGAGTAACACGCAATTTGTTATCTATTCTTCTGTTTTAATTATAATGAAAACTATTCTCTATTCATTATTACATTTAACAGTCTTTTATTCAATACCAGTGTACAGATCTACAACAACATTGTATAACAAGTAAATGGCAAAATAAAATTAAACTTCTCTAACAAATTAAATAAAAGTAATAGTAACAAAAATAAAATTCTTAAAAAACATAGAAATATTTCTGCAGATATATCACAGCAGATATCTATCATAAGAAAATGTAGAAAAATATCGATGTGGAAAGAAAAATGTTTTGTTGGTCCATATACTATTGAATCGCTTTAATTCCTTCCTATGTTCCTGTATAGTTTCTAGCCTTGATTGTTCCAACTCCAACTTTTGCTTTTTCAAATCCAGTTTTTCTTTTTCCAAGAAAATCTTTTGTTCATAGAAATGTTCAAGTTGTCCTTCATTTCTTTAAGGATGTCATTCCTCTTGTAGTATGTGATAGCTTTCTTTCTCTACTTTTTCATCTCATTGTCAGAACTTTTTCTCTCTGGTGTTGAAATACTTAAGTTTGGAGCATCTTGTCTACTTATCAATGAAAGAGTTTCGTGAGTTGTTTCGGTTGCCTCAGCTACCTCGCTACTTGAACATGGGGCTGGGGGGCACTCATTAGTGGTGCGCATTATTATTTGTGTTTTGGCGATAGTAGCAATTTTTGATCTATACTACCCTTTGCTTATAGATCTCATCCAAATTGATTTGATATGGGAAAACTTATAGGACGAAAACTTTTATGAGCAGTTTTATTATATTGTCTTAGCACTTTCCATTCTTATTCTATTTTTGCTGTGAAACTATAACCGTGGCTGTTCGTCATCTCAGCAATTATTTCCTACTCTTCTTTAAAGTTTTTCACATAAATTCCTTCTATTTGGGGCGATAGTTTTGTAGAGATCTATAAGCAATAGTATACATCTGTGGTTGCTATCATCTTCACGATTATAGCATAGGAATTCTTCATCAATAGACCCATCTAAACAGATTGAAATGTAGATACATAAACATTTATATGAGGCTACGATAAACTTTCTGCTTACTGTGACCTTCTCCATCCATATTTTATCGCTATTATATTAATCAAATCACGGCCAACAACAAACAAATGTATTTGACGCCTATGTCACTCCAAGAATTGCAAGGTGTTTACACAGGCGTGGCAGATGACAGGTGTTTGCCAGCCTCAGAGTATACCAAGTGCTAATAAATTACAAATGAATATTACACATTACCAACCAAAAATAAGGAGCCTCATGATAGCTATCACCTTTCTCAAGGTTGAAATGAATTGATTACAATTTACTCCACAAATATTGTGAATAAAAACATGTTGATGCATAAAAAAAATATTCAAATGACTGTAATTATAGAATTTTTTTTTATAGAATTTGGAGGAAAATTATTGTTAAGGATTATTATAAACAGACGAAAATACTATATCGAGAAACGCACGTAAATGATGTAATTTTTATAAAGTAAGACACGATCTGCTCAAAAAGTATACCGAGATATACGTTGACGGCGGGTACCAGGGTGTCACACAGTGGTCGAAATTAATCATCTATGCGTGCAAAAGTAATAATCGAATACAGACTTATTTTTTCAATGAAACATTGTTTTGTTTTACACACTATTTCAAAGATTTTAATGAAATGAACCAGATAATGCAAAAAAAGCAATATACAGGCTATTCTAGAAATATACTAATATTAAATTAAAAACTGTGAGGAATAAAATTCAATAAGAAGAAATTGATGGTTCTAAATTAAAATACTTTTCAATAAGTTATCTTTTAAATAAATATAACTGAAACTTTGACTGACCCGAGCTTCCATCACATCCGCATTTTAGAAAAAAAGTGTTATTCCATCTCGTAATTCTTTGATATTATGTGATAGTATCCATTTATGACTTGCAATTTGTTTTACATTAGAAACCGGATGTTCCATGTTATTTTGCTTACAGTATTAGTATACGCATAGTCTTACAGTTTTCCACTTCTGCTGGTCGAACAATCCGCGAACAGAGCTCAGCGTTTTGCCCCTCAGTCAAAGCAAATTTGCGCCGCAGGTTAGCTTTCTGACTACAATTAGACTTCAGATACCTTTGAAGGGTCCGTCGCGGAATGCCAAAGTTCTGTTGCTGCTTTATAACGACATTTGTTTCTTTCTAATGGCCGCAAGGGCTTCATTCAGATCCTGTGTCCAATTGCTTCTTTTTTCGTCTTTTCAGATGACATGGTGTTGGGTTCGGGAGCAGATAAAGAGAGGATTCACTCGATTAACCTATTTATTATTCAATAACGAAGATACAACATTTCTTATATTTTACTACTTACCTAACGCCAACTACAATCATACAAATGTTACTAGTAATAGTACTAAAACATAATGCGGCAAAAATAAACTACAAATACATAACACATGGCTAGTAACAAAACAAATACCTATAATAGATACTCGCTCTATCTTTACGGAAAAAGTTATAATTACTAATATTTATTACGTGATCGCCCACAGACTCATTCAACCAGCTTTCTGACAAGGCCAAGATATCTATACCATTTTCGTACAAAAATGTTTTT
Organism: Protaetia brevitarsis; assembly: GCA_004143645.1. Classification (NCBI taxonomy): domain Eukaryota; kingdom Metazoa; phylum Arthropoda; class Insecta; order Coleoptera; family Scarabaeidae; genus Protaetia; species Protaetia brevitarsis. The sequence continues at coordinate 415,261 of RXPK01000187.1, read as the reverse complement.
ACTTCTTGTATTTTTGGAGATAGTGATCTAATATTAATATGAGCTTGTTTAATGTTATGCCTATTCATTACAGCTGATTAGATTTAAAATCGCAGGTTGATGTAATTATGCGTATTGCAATGATTAATGAAAAGGTATTCATAATAAATTAGTGGAAAAAAGAAAAAAAATAGCCAAAAGTTACACATGCTGTGAACTGATGGTACCAGCATATATGAAAAGTGAAATTAAAAAAAAAATTAAATCAACTAGCTCAGTGGATAAAAATTTAAAAGGGCGCAAAAAACTTTTTGATTTCAGGGTAACTTTCATGAAAAGTAATTGTGGGCGTTTGAAAAATTTGACTTTCTTTAAAATCCCCAAAGATTAAAATGATTGATTCAAAAATAAAAGAACTATAATTTAGAATGATATTTACAATCATAAATTTTATTGCAAAAAAAAAAGAAAAAAAAATATTTAAAACAAATTACAGGGGTAAAAAAAAAACCGTAGACAGAAGATCTTGGTTGAAACCAAGCCCTGCGTGAATTTACAATTTAAAAAGGACAATGCAAGTCCTTCAACAAACAAAATGGTAGATTTATTCTAGAAGAAAAATTCTGCTTCTCAAATAATCCACGTGGTCTCAAGGTTAAAACAACTAAAATTAACATTAAACGTGGAAAACAAATAAATTTACAAAATTGAAATTTAACCACAAGCACAATGCTTTCTTTTCACCTTTCAATGAGGTGATTAATAAATAAAACTAATTTGAAAACTAGAAACGGAAAAAATAATAAAACTCTTAAAACTTACAATCCCTTCTAGAACAAATTATGATAATAACAGATTTTATAACAAATTTGTGCACAAAAACTACAACAACTCTTATTATTTACTTACACGGCATCTCGTCAAAGAACTCTCATTTTAGAGGCCCTAACACGGTAATATATATAAAATAATATCTGCGTACTACAAAGTCGCACGAATCGCAAAGAAAAAAAACTAGAATAACACAATGAACTATATACACTCCTGGTAAATGCAAAATGTACAAAAGAATGAATTTAATATAAACTGAATAATTACATAAAATTAATCAAACAATCAAATCAATTCAAATAAAAAAAAAACTTAATTACAAAAATAAAAATGTTTGTGAGAATTTCTACGCGACATCGAGAAAGGTAAATCGGAATCAAAATTAACATCTGTGCCGCTTAAAAAAAAAACTCTCGCGAACTCAAAGGTGTTCGTCCACAGCACCTCTCCCAATTACTAAGGAGAAAACGAAAGTTATAACGAAAATTGATTTTTTCTCGTTAGAAATTGTCAGCACACAAAAATAAAAAAAAATGAATCCAAAATCTCCCGCACCAAACAAACAAACCAGTATCTCCGCACACAGGGGTGAAAACGTCACTTCCGGGTGCTGACAACTATCCTGGGTCGTGGTGGAAGTGTTGAAGTGCCTAAATGTGATAACGACCCTTGTTCTGCCTACCGTCCAACGAATGAAGTTCATAGGTGACTCCATCAAAAACTCTAGCCACTCTAGAAGGTCCCACGAACGGTAGTTCAAGTTTCGGACAGATCTGTCGATCACGTCTGGCCACACGGTACCGACGAACGAGAACAGCATCGCCGACATCGAACCGGGTACGCTTGACGATCTTCGCATTCTCCTGGCTGACGTACCGATCTCCACGGAGTTGCAATTTCCTCCTGGCTTCAACAGTGCGAGCCTCGGGGTAAACATCCTCTTCTAAAAGGTTCCAGGGGCGGCTGGCCAATCTTCCATACATCAAAGTATATACACCAAAAGTGGATATTGTCTCCGGTATCTTTACCGGCCACCAAAAGCAATTTGCATCGCCAGTTATATAGTTGTTGTTGGCATTCAGGTCGTCACATTTCATTGGCGCTGAGCTGCTGCTCACGAGTACGCCTTCATTACCCGATATTTCCTGATACAACTTCAATTCGCCGAACCATTTCTGTTTCGTTCCTTTTAGCTCAGAGGCTAATTCGATCCAATCTTTTACGACAAAAAGGTCATGTGACAGCATTTCAGGAGTGTAATTCGCTGGCATGATTTCATCAGCGTTCGCAATCGTCACATTTGCCTCATTCCAAGCTGTTCTTGGGATTGGATTATGTAGATGGAAATTCTCCCTGATCTCACGTAGGGTTCCAGGATCTGACAGATAGTCTAAATAAACCCGAAGGTTGGTCAAACAAACATATTCAGGACATGGAATAATTTGTCGATGCGCTTTATGAACGCTTGCTGGTAAGGTTGGTACATAATTGCCATCCATGTAGGAAAACTTTCCAATCGACATCTAAATGGCTCTCACTCTCTGGGCGGCACAATTTATTGATGTAATGATGTTCTTGAATGGCTCAAAAAGTTCTGGATTGTACCAATAATTTGCTTCATCAAAAGTTGTTGATACACGGTTTTGGAAAATTTTGAATTCAAACATTGCGAGACTAACTCTATAAAATTTGAATGTACTGTGTGTTAGGTAGTCTCTCTATATTGGCTGGGATACGGGTCACTCGACTGTACGTATCCTGTACGGCAAACCCGATTCCACGTGAACTGATTGGAATGGGTACTGCGGCGTGATAATGTCTCAATTTTCCGTGCCCGAATAACTCTTCGATTGAATCAATTCCGACAACAGATTTTCTTAAAGTCAGAAACTAGAGCCTCAACTGTCTCGGCTCCTTTCTTTATTCGGAAATTGTCTCTCCGCTGTGTGCTCCGATTCTGGGCAGCGGGACTTCGCTTGGCCGTTGAAATAGGCCTTTGGTCCTGGACTCGCGCTTTTGCGCGGTTGTTGAACGCACGGACTCTTTCTCTAAAAACATGTCCTGTTTCTGCATCATTATCTTATTAGCAATCAATAACTCTTTTAACATGGACACAACATCACTCATTCTGATACTTTCCTTAGTATTTTCAGCATCGTCTTTCTGCATACGCTCATCCTCCATCCTTTCCTTATCCTCAACTTCCAAATCTTCCATTGACGATTTGTTTGTTCCTCCCACATCCGACTCCTCACTGCCAAAAGTTACTTGCTTCCGCCAACTCTGGTCTTTCGGAACATAGACTTCCTGTTCTTTGGTGGGCTTGTCCGAATTCATTCTCGCAGCGGTGTATGTAAAATGTTTTTAAACACAGAAACACAAAGTTAACTTTATCAATGCAACGAGAAATTCTCACAAATTCTAAATCAGGGATCCTAATTTTACTAATTACAAATATAACAACGTCGAGCCACACGTTGGGATTGCCAAAAATATATGCTGTGAACTGATGGTACCAGCTTATATGAAAAGTGAAATTAAAAAAAAAATTAAATCAACTAGCTCAGTGGATAAAAATTTAAAAGGGCGCAAAAAACATTTTGATTTCAGGGTAACTTTCATGAAAAGTAATTGTGGGCGTTTGAAAAATTTGACTTTCTTTAAAATCCCCAAAGATTAAAATGATTGATTCAAAAATAAAAGAACTATAATTTAGAATGATATTTACAATCATAAATTTTATTGCAAAAAAAAAAGAAAAAAAAACATTTAAAACAAATTACAGGGGTAAAAGAAAACCGTAGACAGAAGGTCTTGGTTGAAACCAAACCCTGCGTGAATTTACAATTTAAAAAGGACAATGCAAGTCCTTCAACAAACAAAATGGTAGATTTGTTCTAGAAGAAAAATTCTGCTTCTCAAATAATCCACGTGGTCTCAAGCTTAAAACAACTAAAATTAACATTAAACGTGGAAAACAAATAAATTTACAAAATTGAAATTTAACCACAAGCACAATGCTTTCTTTTCACCTTTCAATGAGGTGATTAATAAATAAAACTAATTTGAAAACTAGAAACGGAAAAAATAATAAAACTCTTAAAACTTACAATCCCTTCTAGAACAAATTATGATAATAACAGATTTTATAACAAATTTGTGCACAAAAACTACAACAACTCTTATTATCTACTTACACGGCATCTCGTCAAAGAACTCTCATTTTAGAGGTCCTAACACGGTAATATATGTAGGGTTTAGGTTAGAACGCACACACTTGTTTATTAAAAGATATAATTATATGAAAAACGGTATAAATGTTGAAAAATAGGATGTCTGATTAATGTTGTGTTTCGTGGCTATCTAGGGGTTGCATCTGCAAAGAAATAATTTAGGGTACACTTGTGTTTTGTTATGGATAGCACCGCGCTCACTTACGGTTCGACTTCGACTGACTTATTTACCCCGCTGGTCGGTTCGCGCGGGAATTTTAAAAATTTCTTCATCTGCACCCTATATATAAAATAATATCTGCGTACTACAAAGTCGCACGAATCGCAAAGAAAAAAAAACTAGAATAACACAATGAACTATATACACTCCTGGTAAATGCAAAATGTACAAAAGTATGAATTTAATATAAACTGAACAATTACATAAAATTAATCAAACAATCAAATCAATTCAAATAGAAAAAAAACTTAATTACAAAAATAAAAATGTTTGTGAGAATTTCTACGCGACATCGAGAAAGGTAAATCGGAATAAAAATTAACATCTGTGCCGCTTAAAAAAAAAACTCTCGCGAACTCAAAGGTGTTCGTCCACAGCAATATGTACTTACCTGTAACGCATCACCTGCAAAGTTTATGAAAGAGCAACAAGTAAAACAAAACAAGCAAGTTCAAAAAAAAAAAATAAATAAATAGCAAGAAGATATATAAGTAAACAAAATGTATGTAAACTAGTCCCCCGCAAAGCACTTTATCCTCTGACAATACCAAGCGTACACTTGAATAGGTAGGCTCACTTACTTCTGTTGTCCGCACCAGGGGTCTATAACTTCCTAATGTCGGCATCATATGGTATTGTGTGAATATTACCTCCATTTTTACAAAACACCTTCCCACCGGATGTTCAGATCGATCGAATCGGTACATGCCTCGATAGTTCCTTTATAATAATAATAATAAGTGGTTTATTGACAACAGAGAATACATACATAAGAACATAACAAAATGTTATAAGAACAACTCTTAATAGTATATGCAAGAGACATATAGAAAAGAAATAGACAAAGTCCTGATCGTTCACTCTCCGACGCCAAACGGCTCGAGATCAGCGACTTACTCGAAGTAGCTGGTCTACCTCTCAAGCCTTCAAGGGTGAAATAAAAAGAGAACGCCAAACGAAGCTACCAAAACCACAACTAACTATAAATAATATATATGAATAAACAAAATTATACAGTAATAACAAATATGAGGGTATCTATACAGAATTCAGATTTAATTATAGCCATACGATTCACAATAATATTTTCGTAGTCGACAGGCGAAGGAACTCGGATGGGACAAACGCAGATCAGACGGAACACCGTTATACAAACGGACGATATGGTAAGAAAAAGACCTTTTGAACATTTCGAGGTGGTGCCGGGGCGGTGTGAGCAGTCCTCTAAATCTAATATTTATTGTATGGACGTCCGCTCTGAAAGTATTCTTTCGATAGAAATAACTAGGCTTCTTGTGAGTAATGATTTTGAAATAGAACACAGTTGCATTAAAATCAGCCCTGCGAGACATGTTTACCTCTCACCGCTATAAATCGTCTAAAAGTGCCTATGAATGCTGGTGTTGTGAGTTCTGTTACAGGTTTTAAATGTATTGCTTTTGTAGCCATACACACAAATAAACATATAGAACATTTGAAAAAGGTTTTACATTTGCCCTTGTTCCTTCTAATAGTAAAAGGTCCTGTATAGTCTACCCCTACTGCCCAGATGGATACATTGAGGTTAATCTAACGCGTGGTAATTGTCCCATAATTTGTTCACACGCACTTAGTTTGTCTTTAAAACATTTGCGCAGAATAGATTTTACTAAATTTTTACCACGATTATCCAAAATGTCCTCTATAGTAGCTAGTCTTAATTGTGGTCCAGCGTACATTAATCTTACATGTTCATGCTCTACTATTAATTTTGCTAATCTATGTTTTCCCGAAAATAATAAAAAATGTTGTTTATTAAAATTAAAGTTTGAATTTTGAAGCCTACCCCCTACTCTTATTAGCTCTTCGTTATCTATAAATGGTGATAAGTGACTAAAGTTTGATCGTACAACCCCTTTGCCAGATAATTTAAATCATGAAAAAAACATTGTAGTTGTGATAATTTAACAAGCCTATACATAGCTAAGTGTAACTCTTCAGTTGTTAAATTTCCACCTTTGTACTGCTTTCCTATGCAATTGTTAATAAATCTAACACCACCCCGTCATTCGTTTGATTCTTGCAAATGAATTAGTGTGATTGAAAATAAATGTACTATGGTTCATTACTGTTGTGGTTAACGTGTGAGTTACCCTTTTAATTTCAGGTAAAGTTTCAATATTACCATTAAATTGTTGAGCTGGCCATTGCTCTTCTGTGAGACTCAACCATTGTGGCCTTTGCCACCACATTGAATTTTGTAATTAACAATACACAGTACATTCATCATTCAGGCTATATAAACGTGTCGGTGTTTTTCATACGACTACAGTCGAAAATATAACAGTATAATGTCTGCCGATATATGTAGATATGGTCTGCGAGAAAGTTCAAATGGCAAGAGGTTCACAAATTAACACAACACAGAGTAAGGACCAAAAGTAATTTTCATCTAAAATTTGCTGTAACTCTTTGTCTGTCCTTTTTTTGACGTTATAAACTCAGTATTCTAACCCACAACATTATGAAACATAAAATACTATAGTTCACAGAACAACACAAATTATCACAACAAGCAAATTCATACTCTCAAACATTTTGGGTTTGACTTCTTTCGGTTTGCTACACCGCTTCGAAGCAGCTAACATACGCTGCAGTCATTGCCGTTACTGTAATTTGGCGCACAGACAAGAAAGCGCACTACTGTTTTGATCTTAAAGCAAGGAAAGTGTTCAGGGAATCGCAGACGCCGAATATTAGGCAGGTGCATCATTTAGGAACGCCATGCTCTTGTGGAAAAGAGTGTAATTGCAACTGCAAGTTGGTTTGATTTCAAATTAGATTCAATGCAGTTTAAACACATCGATTTCTGTAATCATTAAATTTGATAAATATGCAAGTATCTTCCTTATAAAATGCACCGAAGCTTTTACAATGTAAGGCGGGATCTGGTCAAGTCCACAAGAGAGTTTCGGTGAGAGGTCCGCTATAATGCCACAAATTTCGTTTTCAGTAACTGACTGTAAGAAAATACTACGCGAACTCGAAATTGTTCTCGCCAATTTTCGATCATCCGCCGCTAATCCCGGCGCTTCCAGAACGAAATGATTAAGGAACATGGAGGAAAGGACATGAGGATCATCAATGACGGCGCCCTCGCTATTAAGCTATTCAAGTTTATTTGATGACTGTCTGCGTTTGAGGCATTAAGGTCCGTTCAGAGTGGGAGCGTTGAGCGTCGCGTCGCGTCCGCGTGCGAAACAATTGAATACATTCAAATAAAACCGTTTACAGTGACGGCGTTTATGCAGCGTTGCGTCTTGCGTTGATCTAGCGTTTGGAAAGCGTCCGCGTCCTAAACAATTCGGACCGTTTTTTTAGAGCGTCAAGACAGCGTTGTAATAGATCTTAGCAGGTTTTATTTACCTAGTTTCAGTATTCACGATACAAACATGAGTGCAAGTGAGGATACTACCGAGTTGCTAATTTCAGAAATACAAGCGAGACCTGCTTTGTGGAACACAAAACTTGCGTCCTACAAAAATAAGAACCTCCGAGACCGGCTGTATGGAGAAGTAGCCGAATTTTTCAAAATTTCAAGTAAGTTACTGTCACAAAAGTGAGGTTATAAAGCAGAAGCGGAAAGAAATGTCTCTTTATTATTATCATCAAAAACACAGATGTGTTGTTAAATGTTTGTATAAAAATAGCGCTTAAATGAATTACGAATATCTACCGCTAGATTAGATGCTCTATTGTTTCTTACATTTAAATCTACGTTATTTTGTTCATCTGTTTTATTATTTACGTTAATATAGTCGAGATCATCATTACCATCAAAGTCTCTAATTAAATTGTGAAGAATACATGCACATTTGATAACACAAACAGCTGTCTCTTCTTTAAGTAAAATGCTAGTATCAAAAACTCGAAATTTTTGATATAATATACCAAATGCGTTCTCAATACATTTTCGAGCTCGCGATAGGCGATCGTTAAAGATTTGCTTATCGTAATCTAAAACTCCTTTTTTTGGACGTGGATATGGTCTCATCTAATAACTTTTTAAAGGATATGCTTCATCCCCTACTAATACATTTGGAAGAACAACATTGGAGTTAGGTAATGCCTGGTCTGGAGGAACATTAAACATATTTGATTCTAACAAACTGTAAAGTATTGAGGAGTGAAAAACTCCACCGTTACTCTCAGAACCTCGCGAACCTACTTCAATGGTAATAAACTTTTTCTTGGCATCTGCAACTCCTTGCAGTCCAAGAGAATAATATTTTAAGTAATTAAAATACATAGTTCCAGTTTTCGGCGGACATTTAATGTGACAGTGCTTGCCGTCAATTAACCCAAAACAATTTGGAAAGTTGCATAATATATTGTACTCTTGGATAATTCTTTGCAAATCTTGTTGGGTAGGAACTGGCATATGACGTTGCATTAATTCTTCCCAAATAATTTGGCAGGTGTTCTTAACTGTGACCGAGACCGTTGAACATCCAACTCTAAATTCGTGTGCCAAATGATGATAAAGTTGCCCCCGGTTTAGAAACCTAAAAAGCAATATAAAAATTAAACTCTTGACATGGTTACTAAAAGTCTATTTATTTTTAGAAGAAGCAGTAGCAGGTCGCTGGAAAAATAAAAAAGACAAGTACCGGCGCGAATTAAAAAAGCTTCCAATTTTATATTCTGGAGATGCTGCAAGTAATTGCAAATCCAACTGGCAGTATTTTGAAATGATGTCATTTCTAAAAGATCTGATGACTCCGGCGATAAAATCTGGGAATTTGCCAACTGTTGAACATTCTCAAGATTCTGCAGTTTCCTCCGATTTGGAGGAAAATGAAAATCAGACACAAGCAATTACAGAAGTTTCTGTATTATCCCCAGGAGAATTCACAACTTCACACGGAACGAGACCTTCAACAAGACAGTCATATGCCTCCTCAACTAATTCAGGACCAGCAAAGACAAATAAAAAACGATTATGTGATGTAAGGGATGATAAGTACTTGGAAATAGAAAATAAGAAGTTGCAGCTGTTGGCAAAACATTTAGCTGATGATTCAGAGAAGTCAGAAAGTGAAGAACTACTTTTTTTTAAGAGTTTGGTACCTTACATGGAACAATTTAACCCCATTCAGAAGTTAAAAGTCAGGAATAAAATTCAACAAGTCGTCTTGGATGAATTAGTATCAGCTGAAAATTCGAATATTTGCGAGCCTATAATGAATTCAGGTACTCATCAGTCCCCTTTTGCCCTAGCAAATAGAGGATCGTCCATAACTTTACAAAATCCCGTATCTATTGCTTCTGTAGGCAAATCAACATTTTCAACGTATTCACATCAATATGAATATCCATTGAATTTGTAAATTAAGAAAATATTTACTTACCTTAGTGTAATAACAACTTGCTCTGTAGGAGAAATAAACCTCTTTTTGACAAAATTTGTTGGCGTTTTTTCCAGGCGATAGCTAACTTTTTGTAATAAGTAATCAAATGTGCGAACAGACATTCTCAGGTAATTAAAAAATCGACCTGGATAACCTCTCAGTTCATGATACAGGTGGTGGTATTCACCGTATAAAAACCTTTCTCTGTTTATAGGATGAATCCCCACTTTCTTCTTTAACCGTTTTAGGGTATAATATGGTGTCTCAAGCAAGAACAGCAAGTGTACTGTTTTCATCGGAGCCATTTTTAAACTGAAGCATGCAAAACTATTCTTAATCGACCCTTGTCAAACGCTATTACTCTGAATGCTCGTGACGCAACGCAAACGCGCCGCTTAACGCAGCGCAATGCAACGCTCCTACTCTGAATGCAGCTTTAGTCTCGGAGCGTATAACTTTCCAAGCAGCCTTTGATTTATTATTAGCCGAATTGATGAAATTACTAGTACGTGATATTTTTGCTTGTGTTATTTTCGTTTTTAGTTCGCTGGACATCTTTTATATTGATCCCAAAATACCGGACTATTTATTTCTTCTTCTGCACAAGTGGTAGAAATCCCTAACCAGCTCCGCTTCCCGCCGAATGTCATCTGTGTACCATTGATTTACCCTATTGTGTTTTATGATTTTCCTTAATGGAAAATTAGCCTCAAAATAATAGTTAAATATATTGAAAAAGGTATTATACTTTGTAGTTACGTCTTCCTCGCTTGCGTACACCTCCTTCCAACTCTCTCTCGCAAGAGAACCTAAAAATGAGCTGATGTTTTCCCCGCGATACAGCCTACGGTCTGAGAAACTAAGGCTTGAATTGGAACCCAACTCAAACTTTGACAGCAAGCAATCGTGGTCCGGCAGACCAGGATTGGCTTTCCCACAAGATACTTTATTTTGTGCAATGTTTCCGATGATATTATCAATACAGTTATCTCCTCTTGTGGCGAAATTCACGCATCTCATTAGGTCATAGCAACCAAACAAATGCAGAAGGTCATTAGTAGTGCTCGAAGCTAAGTTATTAAAATTAACATTAAAATCTCCACATATTAACACATAGTTGAAGTCATTTACAATCTTATCTAAAAGTTCATACAATTTTGTCAGAAACACATTAAAACTATATAAGATTTTTTGCAAGCAATAAAACTACTACAGCAATATTCAAAAATCTTCTCCACTGGGTCAATATCAAGCACAACAGATTTCATAGGGAAAGAAATATTTGCATAGATCGCACAACCACCGGCCTTATTATCTACTCTACTAAAGCTACTAACTAAATTAAATTGTGAATTGGAGTTGATACAATGTAAGGTGTAAGGTATATAAGTTCAACTTAAATTTTCCGGTCTTATAATGAATCGGAACTATATAAAAATCAGGAAGTCGAAACCGAAATTCTTATTTCTCTTACGATCTTGACCGTAACCACAATTCATGGATTAATTTCGGTCACGGTCATGACCGTAACCCGAATTCAAAATATATGAAAACCGCTCATGACCGTGATCAGAATTCCACATTAAATACGGGAAGGGTACCTCCTACGACCGGATTTGAATTACGGTCAGGCTTTGGGTGACCGTTTATTGACCATATATAAATACGGTCAAATACGTGTTGCGATACGGGAAACGCTGTCCCGGAATATTTTTCAGTCGGACGGGACTATTCGACCCGCTCGAATTAGTAGGCACAATCACAATATATTCCTCAAATTACAATATATCTCCTCAATTGAAACTGGTGACCGTTATTCAGACCGTGATTCGAATACGGTTAGGAATAGCAGTCATAGAAATACGGTCAGGGAATATTCGGTTAGAATTATGATATCGGATAAATACGGTCAGATTTAAGGTACCTTTAGACTTTAAACGAGCGAAGATTCCAGCCATGATTGCAGCATCAGTCTCAACATTTTTCGCCCTGCGATAATTATCTTGACGCCCTTGCTTAGCTCCTTTTCCGGCTTGTTTCTTTCTCGTTGGGTCATCTTTCCCGACAGAATCAGTAGCAATAGTAGTTTCTTGAACTTTATCCATTATAAGTATGATTTGGTACAGACTTAATCTTTTCTTTGAGGGCAGAGCTCAGGTTTGTCGATATGAGCACGTTGTGCATAGCATGTCTTGACTTCTGATAAAATCAATGCGCCTTTTTTAAAAACGTTCTTGTTCTCTAAGGTGTTAAGCTGACTAAAGGGTCTTGTGCCAATAGCTTCCATGGTATCCCACACTCGGTCCACAAACTCGGGAACGTGGCGGAAGCCAACAGGGACAGTCACAGGATGATTGTCCTTTGCAATCGCCAGGGAGGAGATAGTTGTAGGGTCATTTATTTTTAAACGAGCGAAGATTCCAGCCATTATTGCAGCGTCAGTCTCAACATTTTTCGCCCTGCGATAATTGTCTTGACGTCTTTGCTTAGCCCCTTTTCCGGCTTGTTTCTTTCCCGTTGGGACATCCTTCCCGACAGAGTCAGTAGCAATGGTAGTTTCGTGAACTTTATCCATTATAAGTATGATTTGGTACAGACTTAATCTTTTCTTTGAGGGCAGATCTTCATCAGGTTTGTCGATGTGAGCACGTTGTGCATAGCATGTCTTGGCTTCTGATAAAATCAATGCGTCCTTCTTAAAAACGTTCTTGTTCTCTAAGGTGTTAAACTGACTAAAGGGTCTTGTGCCAATAGCTTCCATGGTATCTCACACTCGGTCCACAAACTCGGGAACGTGGCGGAAGCCAACAGGGACAGTCACAGGATGATTGTCCTTTGCAATCGCCAGGGAGGAGACAGTTGTAGGGTCATTTATTTTTAAACGAGCGAAGATTCCAGCCATTATTGCAGCGTCAGTCTCAACATTTTTCGCCCTGCGATAATTGTCTTGACGTCTTTGCTTAGCCCCTTTTCCGGCTTGTTTCTTTCTCGTTGGGACATCCTTCCCGACAGAGTCAGTAGCAATGGTAGTTTCTTGAACTTTATCCATTATAAGTATGATATGGTACAGACTTAATCTTTTCTTTGAGAGCAGATCTTCATCGGTATACTGATTTAGTAAAAATTCATCCACCATTAAAGTTTCGTAGAAACTTCTTATCTGCCGCTGATCTTTAGCAGTCATTTTCGTCACAAAGAAGTAAACACATTGCTGTGTTGTGTCTACTCTAAAAGGTTGCATGTCGATCGTATTTGACAAGTTTCAGTTTCAGGTTTGTCGATGTGAGCACGTTGTGCATGACATGTCTTAACTTCTGATAAAATCAATGCGCCCTTCTTAAAAACGTTCTTGTTCTCTAAGGTGTTAAGCTGACTAATGGGTCTTGTGCCAATAGCTTCCATGGTATCCCACACTCGGTCAACAAACTCGGGAACGTAGCGGAAGCCAACAGGGACAGTCACAGGATCATTGTCCTTTGCAATCGACAGGGAGTAGACAGTTGTAGGGTCAGTTATCTTTAAACGAGCGAAGATTCCAGCCATGATTGCAGCAATCAGTCTCAAAACATTTTTCGCCCTGCGATAATTGGTCTTGACGTCTTTGCTAAAGCTTTTTTTTCCGGCTTGTTTCTTTCTCGTTGGGACATCCTTCCCGACAGAGTCAGTAGCAATGGTAGTTTGTTGAACTTTATCCATTATAAGTATGATATGGTACAGACTTAATCTTTTCTTTGAGAGCAGATCTTCATCGGTATACTGATTTAGTAAAAATTCATCCACCATTAAAGTTTCGTAGAAACTTCTTATCTGCCGCTGATCTTTAGCAGTCATTTTCGTCACAAAGAAGTAAACACATTGCTGTGTTGTGTCTACTCTAAAAGGTTGCATGTCGATCGTATTTGACAAGTTTCAGTTTCAGGTTTGTCGATGTGAGCACGTTGTGCATGACATGTCTTAACTTCTGATAAAATCAATGCGCCCTTCTTAAAAACGTTCTTGTTCTCTAAGGTGTTAAGCTGACTAATGGGTCTTGTGCCAATAGCTTCCATGGTATCCCACACTCGGTCAACAAACTCGGGAACGTAGCGGAAGCCAACAGGGACAGTCACAGGATCATTGTCCTTTGCAATCGACAGGGAGTAGACAGTTGTAGGGTCAGTTATCTTTAAACGAGCGAAGATTCCAGCCATGATTGCAGCATCAGTCTCAACATTTTTCGCCCTGCGATAATTGTCTTGACGTCTTTGCTAAGCTTTTTTTTCCGGCTTGTTTCTTTCTCGTTGGGACATCCTTCCCGACAGAGTCAGTAGCAATGGTAGTTTGTTGAACTTTATCCATTATAAGTATGATATGGTACAGACTTAATCTTTTCTTTGAGAGCAGATCTTCATCGGTATACTGATTTAGTAAAAATTCATCCACCATTAAAGTTTCGTAGAAACTTCTTATCTGCCGCTGATCTTTAGCAGTCATTTTCGTCACAAAGAAGTAAACACATTGCTGTGTTGTGTCTACTCTAAAAGGTTGCATGTCGATCGTATTTGACAAGTTTCAGTTTCAGGTTTGTCGATGTGAGCACGTTGTGCATGACATGTCTTAACTTCTGATAAAATCAATGCGCCCTTCTTAAAAACGTTCTTGTTCTCTAAGGTGTTAAGCTGACTAATGGGTCTTGTGCCAATAGCTTCCATGGTATCCCACACTCGGTCAACAAACTCGGGAACGTAGCGGAAGCCAACAGGGACAGTCACAGGATCATTGTCCTTTGCAATCGGCAGGGAGTAGACAGTTGTAGGGTCAGTTATCTTTAAACGAGCGAAGATTCCAGCCATGATTGCAGCATCAGTCTCAACATTTTTCGCCCTGCGATAATTGTCTTGACGTCTTTGCTAAGCTTTTTTTTCCGGCTTGTTTCTTTCTCGTTGGGACATCCTTCCCGACAGAGTCAGTAGCAATGGTAGTTTCGTGAACTTTATCCATTATAAGTATGATTTGGTACAGACTTAATCAGTCGTAAAAATCGAATAACAACCGAAATAATGACCGCTTACATTCCGTGTTTTAAAACGGTTTCGGCACCCTGATAAAAATAGTACTGCAGAACATGTAACTTTATTAAAAAAATATAAATATCATACAAAGTTAAAAAAAAATCTATTTTTTGGCCCTGGTTTGGGATTTTCTAGTAGATACTAGGGTCTATCTAGTAGATAGTGGGTATTAACTCATGTCACTTGTGCTTCTGCAGGTAAATGTCCTGGTTCACTGGAACGAATTTCTGTTGTGCTCTAAGGCAAGAAATTTGCATCAGTAAAAACATTAATATCTACAGGCCATACGCCCGTCTTTTGAAAAGCACTAATGGCTGTAAGCATTGTCTTAAGTAAGCTGAACTGAATGATTGAGTACTCTGGTGCAGAGTAACAAAGGTAACAAAGTAATATTAAAATACATTACGCTGCAACATTAGCTAAACTAAGAATACCCCCAATAAAACGCATATAAATATTTAACTCCAAATGTTTATTATATCTATTTGAAAGAAAAGAATAAATCATATATATTTGAAAAAGTTAAAATTCAAAATTATGTGCAATATCGAGCAAATAATCCGCATGATCTATTACACCGTATGATTCAACCATGTTTCTGATACGTTTACCCAGTATTTCGTATTTTTATTTCTTTTTGGACGTACTCCTTATAACAACTGCGATATTTCGTATCTGTGTAACTATTGTTTCTTCAGGCAATTGGGAAGCAAACTAAAAGTTAAAATAAATAAATAAATAAAATTATTGATGAACCTTTTTTAATTGTAAATGTCATTTATATATTAAAATTATACATACGTAAACAATAAAACACAGCGTCATTAACACCCAAATGTAACACTGATTTCATAACGAACGTGGATTTGAGAATCCTTTCCCAAATAATATTGTTAAAAGATTCATTTGGGTTCTGTGTCTTTCCATGAATGCATTTTTTTATAAGCTGTGAATTTGCTAAATCTTCAAATACTGGCTGTATGGCCGACATAATGGCTTCGGAGATATGTGTATGCTTTTTTGATCATACTCCTCTTTATTATTGGCGGCCTACTTGTATTTGCACCAACTGTCGTCGCACAATCCATGGTTTGGGAGATTCGTTAGATGATAGAAGGTGAAAATACTCCGCCCAAAAATCATTTTGCATTCTTTCTAAATCGTTGACATTCCGTCTGATTGCAAGACCATAATGCAGGGATGCACAGACTTATTAAGACTAGGGGCCACTCGGGCAAATCATGAACTGATGGCGGGCCGCCAGAAGTATAGGTAATTAAAGACAATAAAGAATTGATAATAATGTATTAAAATTGAAAAAGAATTTATTAATTTGAAGCGTGGCACTGCATAGTGCTTACAATCTTTTTTATATTTGGCTCAAATTTACTTGTAGCAACACGTAAAACTGCTTCCAAACTTTCATTTGCAAGGCGGTTTCGATTTTTTGTTTTATTATTATTTAGTATTGAAAAAGTTTGTTCACATATATAGGTAGAACCAAATAAGCTGGCACATTTCAGAGCGTTTATGCGCAACTCTTTGTACATATTTTTATCAATGCAGCGGTAAAAGTTCAGCAAGTCTCCTTCGTTGAATTTGTTGCGTAAACCTTGGTCGTTTTGAATGTCGATAATTTCGAACTGCATTGACTCTGGCGCATTTTCAACTGAAATCGTGAAAGGATTGCTGAATATGTCCAACAGAGGTTTCACTTTTTTAAACTCCGAAAATCTGTCTTGAAAAGATTGAATCAAAATATCTAGCTTTTCTACATAACTGAAATTAATCGCAGTTTTGTTGAATTTTTCAGCCATTTTCTTATAATTCGGAAAATGATTGTAATTTCCAGAATTCAATTGCGATCTGAAAAGTGTCAGCTTGCATTGAAAGGATGATACATGAGCGTAGAGCTGGGATATCAGTTGATTTTTGCCTTGAAGCCGTGTGTTCAAGACATTCAAATGATTTGTAATGTCAACTAAAAAAGCCAAATCACACAACCAATCAGGATTTTTAAGTTCCGGGACATCCCTTTGCTTTTCCGCCAGAAATATTCCAATTTCTTCTATTAAATTTAGAAATCGTTCCAGTGTCAATCCACGACTTAGCCACCTTACTTCTGTATAATACAGTAAATCTCCATATTCGCTTTTGATGTCATCAAGAAATTGTTTGAATTGCCTGTGATTGAGTCCTCGTGATTTTATGAAATTTACAGTCGAAACTACCACTTTCATGACATTTTGAAATTCAATTTTTTTAGAACAGAGGGCTTCTTGGTGTATAATGCAGTGAAACTGCATGAGATCTTCAGCGTTTATGTTTTTTTCTTGCAGATGCTCTTTCAGCAAAGTAACTAGCCCGGAATTGCCACCAATCATCGAAGGAGCACCGTCAGTCGCAACTCCCGATAATTTTGATAAGTCCAAATCAGTTTTTGAACACTCATCCAAAAGTACATTGAGTATATCAACTCCTTTAGTTTGACCTTTCAATGAACACATTCCTAATAACTCTTCTAAGACTTCAACATCTTGAGTAACACCTCGTATGAATATGAGAAGTTGAGCTGTGGAACTAATATCAGTGGATTCGTCGAGGCTAATGAAAAAAATCAATGATCTTAGATTTTCAGTTAATTGTTCCGCAATATTACCTGACAAAGACATAATTCGTCTTTGGATAGTCATACGATTCAGTTGAATTTTCTCAACCTTTTTTGCTGCTTCTGGACACATTTTCTTAGCGGCAATTACTATGCATTCTTTTACAAAATCCCCATCATTGAAGGGGCGACTTCGCTTTGCTATCATTCGAGAAATTTCATAACTAACTTCTGTAGCTGTTTCTGAATCTTGAATGGGTTTAGTAAACATAGCTTGCTGACCAATAAGCTCCCGTTTTAAAGACAACATTTTTTGCTTTTCTAATTCGCCTGTAAACTTGCTAAAAGTAGGATGCTGCGTTTCGTAGTGCCTTTTTACATTATATTCCTTTGCAATCGCAACAGAATTCTTGCAAATTAAACAAACGACTTGCTCACACCGCGCTAGAAAATTCTTGATTTCTCTACTATTTTGAACTTTATATAAAGGCGGCAAGCGATGTTACTTGACTTTGTATTTTTGGGCGCTTGAGGCGGCGCGGCCGCGGCGTCGTTTCATTCATGAACTGCCGCGATATTTGAATGATTTTCATAAGTTTTATGGACGTCGCTCACAATATCAAAAGAAACAAAGTACTTTAATATTTATTATTATTTTGTAAATTACTTTTCGAACATATTTTTTTTGGTTTTATTCTGGAATAGAATTCAGTATTTTTCGAATGTACGAGAGTATTATTTTTGCTGTCGGCGGGCCACCAGTATTCGACCGGCGGGCCGCATGCGGCCCGCGGGCCGCGGTCTGTGCATCGGTGCCATAATGCTTTTGTACACTGTTGATGGAGGAATCAGTTAATCTGTTTTTTTTCCACCTATGGGTTTGCTATCACTAGGTTTAGTTGACTTTAGGGAAGCTTTCAGATTTCGTAGCCGCGTACCCATCCTTTTTTGAATATGCTCTACACATTCTTTTTTTACAATTGAGCAATCGGGGCCATAGGATTTTTCTTCACTTACGGCGAGAAATCCTAAAAGACAATAATAATGATAGTAATAACATAGTTGTATAAATAGAATAGTGCAATATGTTTATTTTATATTTACCTTTGTTTGCTATCCCCATCGCCAAGGTAACCAGTGTATGTAGCGGACATTGTAGGTTTTTTCAGAAGAAGAAATTATTCTTTTTACTTCTCTTTCTTTATTCATTTTGCTTGCTATAATTATATCATCAACAAAAATCAACACAAGTTTCAATTTCATCCCCTCTAATACATAAATAATAATCTGCTTCTGATTGTTTAAACTTTTGTTTTTCCATAAACATGTGGAATTTTTCATTCTGGTTTCGTAGTGACTCTTTTAAACTACAATAGAATTTAGTTACTCAACTTACACAGAAAAAAAAATCTTGGAAAATTTAAAACAATTGTAAACATCTGCACAACAATTTGTGTAACGTATAGAGACAAACACAATATATTTAAAAAATCACACAAAGTTGTAGTTAATAATTTAGCAGATTATATCAAACAAATTGTGTGATTTCTTTACAGAATTTTATGTGACTGCACTACACAATTTCTAATGATAGCTTACATATTTATTTCACTATGGTCATCTATTTGCGTAAATTTTTACAACTAAAATTTTGATAGTGTGTAGAGTATTGTGTACCTATATTATTGTAATGAACAATGTAATAAAAGATGATAACGTATGATACCTGGTACTAGAAAATACATGTAATATTTCAAACAATTAGAAGTAAGAGGTTACACATGCAATGTAAGTTTATGACGCGTATAGTGTAGGTTTATTATACAGTGTGTTAAAAAAAAGGTTGTCGGATATTTTACCCATTTGTAGTACTGGTGGAAATAAACAAAAAAGTCTTAGTCAACATGGGTCCGCAATTCAACTGTTTTTGACATATAGTCGATTGCATATTGTTTTAGTAGGATAAAAAATTTCAAAGAAATTCTGATCGCAATGAAAATTAAACAAATGTTTATTTAAAGTAAAACTAAAGAAATTGTTCTACATGTCCACCGTTCATTTCTAAGCACGCTTCACACCTTCTTATGAAAGACCGACGCAATCTTTCGAAAATTCCTGGAGTCCTCCGAATTTCCTCGCAACAATTTACGATTCGTTGCCTGAGTTCTTCGAAATTGTTTACAGATCGTGCGTACACTAATTGTTTTAGATATCCCCAAACATAGAAGTCTAGAGGTGTCAGGTCAGGGGACCTAGGAGGCATGCAGTTGGTCCACCCCGTTTACCATCTCTCGTTGTATTATCTTGATTTAAGAAATTTCTAACTACGATGGAAAATGCACAGGAGCTCATCGTGCATAAACCACATATTTAATCTGTTAAAAAGTGGGACGTCTTCCAACGGGTAATTCATTTCTTAAAAAATACAAGTATTGTGTCCCGTTAAACGTTAGGGAGAAATACTGGACCAATTAAACAGTCTCTAAAAATAGCAAGCCAAACATTTAGCGAAAAACGGTTTTGGTGATGCAGTTCAACAACAGCATGGGATTTCATGTGCCCAGACGTGATTGTTATGAAATTGAATATTCCAGCCTAGTCACTAAATAAATCTAGTCGCAAAATTAGGAGTTTCTGCCAGCTTTCGTAAAACCCAACGACAAAAAACCCTACGTGCATCATAATCGAGAGGAGCAAGAACTTGCACGCCTGAATGTGGTAGGGATAAAGCTGCTGTTCCCGCAGAATTCTCCAAATGAGAGGATGACTGACGTTCAGTTCTGCGGCAAGTCTTCGGTGCTAATATTTTGGGTGTCTTCTACCCGTTCAAATATCTAATTCTACTGCGGGAGAAGAAACTGATCTAGGTCTACCAGAACCACATTAATTTTAAATGAACCAGTTTCGGACAGCCGGATATGAAGTCTTGAGAAAATCTTATCACTCGGTAACAACCGATTTAGAAATTCTTCGGCACACATACGCCGTGCTTCAGTGGCATTACCATTCGCGCGACCGTACATAAAATGCATATCGGCCATCTTCTGCATTTGTGTACTTATGCATAATTTGAGAACAAAAAAAATTGTCGCAAATGATAATAAATCTGATGACAGATGTCTGACAAGAACTAATTTTAAGTCACAATCAGTTGTTTGACAAAGGGAACTATTCTCAAACCGAAAATGTTTTTCTTTTTATTTTAAAATATGCAATCGACTATATGTCAAAAACAGTTGAATTGCGGACCCATGTTGACTAAGACTTTTTTGTTTATTTCCACCAGTACTATAATTGGGTAAAATATCCGACAACCTTTTTTAACACACTGTATAATATTGGAGACCTTTTGAAGGAATGTTTATTAAAAAAATCTTATTGTTACTAAACATAGTTTATTTGTAAAAAATGTGTTATCCAAACATATTCACAAAAATTTAAAAAAAAACTGCGACTTATATAAAACTATTCACGTTGGCTTTTACCCTAAAGCAAAGTTGATGGTAATTATAGAGTATATAGGAAATAGCCTGAATTTCGTTAGTTTATTCTAGCTCCAAATGTTTTGTATGTTTATTAAACTTATAGTTTGTAAAATATAACAAAGTCCACGTTCCTGTCTGAAGGTTTAGGTTCAAAAGTGACAATATGGCCGCAAGTCTTTTGAATCATTTCTTGCCCAATATATAAATTTATTGGTTTTAACATTTACGTAAAAACTTGAACATTTGAAGAGAGAGAGATCTAAAAAGTTTTTGTAAACGTTCTTATCCAACATTTCACTAATTGTAAGTAATAGCCACACAGCTTTTATATTATCGATAATGTTTTTTCCGCAATAAATATTGTTTCGAACACTATTAATGACATAAAATACAAAATTTCGTGAACTAGACTATTATTTAACATATGTATTACATGCTTTTTTTATGGTATTAATTATGTGAGTGATAGCGAGCAAATTCTGCTTCAGCTACTGTTGAATTTGACAAAAAAATTAGTTGAACTAAATTAGTAGACAGTTTCATTTGAGTCCAACTTTAATATCTTTTCAAAAGAATTAATTTGAATAATTTCCGTAAACAATTCGAAAATGTGCTTCCTAAGACTTGCTTTTCGTATTTTCATTAACGTCCTTCCGTTGTCTAACCGATTCTGTAAGTCACCAATATCCTGCAAATACAGGAAGATATACAATAATCTATAAAATTTAACTTTTAAATGTTATGTACTTTATATATAATATAAAACCCTTCTTGATTTCTATTTTTGATGGACACCATCGATTCCGGCCTTTTGATTTCACGTTAATGGGATATTTGTCCTATACTTAACGTTTCCTCATTAAGTTTGACGACGTAGAAGATCCAGTTTCTAAGAAAGTAAAAATTATAATTTTTGTTAAACTTGTTAATTTTTTGCTAGGGTAACTTATTTGATATTAGATTCCAAAAATATTGCAATTTTTGTTAGAATTTTTAAACCAATCATATATTTTAGGTTACTCTTAAAAAATGCGATGACGTTGTTAATAACAATCGAGGAAAAATTACTCGTCGAAATATCTGTTGTCATAAATGAAAATTCATTTTAATATTTTTTCACTGTCTTGTTCATAATTTTACCACTCATATACAGAAATTAAGATACTTAAACTTTTTTTTCGTAGTATAAGTAAAACAGTGCCTTTTCAATCCTTGATAAGAACACACATTAATCTAAGGGCAAACTTACCTTGCTATTTGAGTACCTGGCACCAAACTCTTTTTGCGGGGGACCCTGTTTTTAGAATGATTTTTTTCCAAATCCTGGTTAATTTAGATTGCAGAAACACCATCTTATGCTCTTCTACAAAATAAACGTTGTTGTAAAGACACATGAAATTTTTTTGCTTTTTAGTTCTATTAGGTATATTTTGGCAAGTAAACTGTGCAGAAGTGTAAGACAGTACGAATATGTTACATGCGCAGACTCATCGTCGAGATATCCATCAAAATACCTCATTTGGTGGATATTATTTACATTCAATTTCGTGTTTTTTTTTTTTTTTTGTAGATGATCCAAAATCTTTTAATTTTTGAGCAATCGCTTAACAGTGTCCTTAGTAGGTTTTGCTAGGGTATTTCTTGGCGAAAAGTGAAGTCCTACTATAATCTGGTGACAATATTCTCCATATGGTAATAATTAAATATAAATAGTCTTCATTTTGAAAATTGTAAGCGTGACATTTTTAGTGAATAATCTGCAAGCATGCGTAGTAATTTATGTCTCCACGTGGTCTCTGTGCACAAAACGCAACAATATCTATAACGAACTCCTAAGTACTGTAATTTCCCAGTTTGTTGTCCTATAATGCATGCTGAATTATAAGTAGTACCTAATGTACACACAGACACTCCAACAATATAAAAAAATACCCAAATCGATGATAATAAGTAGACTAACAACTCCAGATAGACATTGTAATTAACATTGTATGACCGTTTCGACTACGGTTTCATCTTGTTCATCTTGTAGACATGCCCCATGTTCTGGCTATCTCTTTTTCTCCTCAGCTGCGTCTTTCATATTTTTACTTATTCTGAATTGTAGAAATAATTTTTGATGCAATAAATGGTATATTCACAGTCGCAACTAATTCGTCACTTGGAATAATCTATTCCAATTGATGTCGACCAAATGTGTTGTTTACATCTGTTGAAAAGGGTCGTTAATTACACCAGTTCATAAGCAGATTTGTATTAAAATAAATATATAACAAACAAAACAATGAAACTATTATAACACTTTAATGATGTATTGAAAGTCTTATTTGGTTATAGCCTCACTCGTTTTCGGTTTTACTTCCGCGTTGTTTAAGCTTCTAATCGTCACTGCCCTTGTCAGGCAAAAACCCCTCCTTCTTTTTCTCAGAGGGTTCACAATTTTCTACATCCTCCCCCGGCCCAGAATTGATCTCCAGAGGATATAGCATTTGGATCGGTCTTCTTAAACGAACTCCTTTGCGGTTTTTGAAATTCCCGCATGGCCACATTTGTGCCATTCTGTTTGCATTCCGATCTGATAACGATTGATTCCCGTCAAATTTCTCTTTCCAAATACGTTGCGAAAGTATTTTGGCGTTTATTGTATAAGAGGCTAGAATTCCGATAGGGTCAAATATTTTGCAATTTTTTGAAGAACATTGCGCTTTGTTGGTATTTTTCCAGCATCATTGAGAAGTGAGTTCATATCCACCGATAGTTCATCTGAATATAACTTCCATTCAATTCCCAACACTTTTGTTCGGTTTGTCTTTGCGTTAAGTGTTTCTTCTTGATAAAAACTCTTTCATTAAGACCACATTGTTCGTATACCATTTTCGAAGATTCATATTTGCCGACTTTAGTATTTTTCTTGACTCTTGGTGTAGCTGTCGAGCGTTGTCCCTCGAATTTTTAGCAATAATCATATTATCTACGTAGAACGTGCTGGATAATTTTTCTGCGATCTATCTATGCTCTTCAGGTTGCTCCTTGAAATGTTTCCTTAGGGTCACTGCCAAGATGAATGGGCTGGTGGTCACCCCAAATATAACTCGCTTCATTCGACATTCGGTTACCTGGGGCAACGGTGTTGTCGATGAGATACTGTCTTCCATCTTCTTCGCGCAAGGATATTTGTAGGAAGGCCTTTTCGATGTCGGCGATTATTCCAATGTAACCAATTCTAAAGTTCTTACTGTAAAAACTTCATATGTGAAATTCATGTACAAAAGCATGACAATACAATTAATTTCCATCGTTTCGTACATAAATTTTCATGGTGTTAGTAAGATTCACACATGAAAGTAAAATTAGTGATTTTCAGTAGGAAAGTACCGTAAAAACAGCAACTATGTGTTCAGTTAGAGTAATAGAGAGGAATAGCCCATACTATTCTCTCTTACGCAAACTGGACGTATAGTATTTTAGTAGATGTATTTTTAACAACACTTGTGAAGGTACGTGAGGGATATACTAACTGACTCCCTACATTAGATTAGATTAGATTACATTAGATACATAAGGTATTGCAAAATGTGTAAAAAATGTTGGATTTTGTATTATTAATATTTTATTTTCCGGAACACACGCTATCATAATAGTTAAGTCAGCTTCCATTAATTTTTTAAAATTTTCTGAAGGACCAGTTGTTTCATCCTCCTCGACAATTTAAATATATCTTCTACCAACGTGCTTCAGGAAGATTATGACTATTATTGATTTGTAAGTATTGTACAATACCGGGTAGGTGGATTTATCTACTGAATGGATTTTACTTTGTGAAAGAAACTTTCCAAAAACTCTTTGATTAAATACTCTGAGCGGTGAATACTTTAGCGTCGGTAAAAGTTTTTTGCTTAAATAAATAAACCCATGCAGTGAGAGCACCCAGTTTTTTTTTTTTTTTTTTAAGATGGGATACGAATTTCTTTAGAGCTTCTTGTTTCCTTAAAATGCATTGACTCTAATATTGGAATACAAGACTGTCAAAAAGCAACCTGTGCAGAATTTTCATTAACTGCACTACGAAGAGGTGTTCCTGGAGGGGAGTATATACCACTACTGTTAACGCTATCAAACAATTTTTCGAAAAACATAACATCAACAGTATCACAAGCATTTGGGTCTAAGTAATACTCTGAGGATGGAGATAATTCCTTACTAACCACGGCTCTGGAATACATTGCTGTTGCAACTGAATGGCTAAAAACTTGAGTTGCCCTTTTTACCTTCATTCGCCAATTTATTATTGTAGGTAGCTATGCTGTATCGGTTAGCTTATATACCTGACTATATGGCCGTTGTTTTTGATCAATTTTGTACAACTGTAATATATGTGATCAAGATGTTACTTTTTGTTTTCCTGCCTGAATATAATGCAAATTTCTAGTAGGAGACTATTCCATATTCCCCTTAGCAAATGTGGACAATCCTGTATATGGACAACTTCTGCTTCATCGATTAGGTATCCCTGGAACCTCGATTCTGGATTGTCGGTTGGGAAGGGTGGCTAGCCGCGCGCACTTAGGCCACTCTAATCGGGCCCATTGTGCTATCTTCCCTAGGCGGGGTCACTCACCCGCAGCCTACTTGAGCCAACCCAAGTGAAGAATGAACTCGAGCAGGGCAGCATGTGAGGTGCCGTCAAAGCTAGCCATACTGGGCCAGAACTCCGCCAGGATGGAACCTCTAAGTTGGGCAAGCGCCGGACAGTCATATAAGATGTGCTCCGGTGCCTCGTCCTCTAGGTAACATGGCACGGCAGAGTGGCGCGCTTAGTCAGTTCTAAGGCGGTGCATGTGTTTTATTAAGTTTGCAGTGGCCAGTCAATAGCCCTACAACTTGACGTAGTTTACTGCGAGAGGGCTGCAGACAGTATCTTGCTGTCCTGGACGACAGCCTGGGGATGGCTTTGCGTGCCTGATAGCAGGTGGTTGTGGATTCCCATCTCTCCTCGTGCAGAGTAGGTGGGTCGCGATTGGTTACTTGGGTAATTGGGAGTGGGTAAGCCTGAAGAAATGGAAAGAACAGGTTCCGGTTCCATGTATATGAATAACTTCTGCTTCATCGATTAGGTATCCCTGGAACCTATTTTCAACGTTATTTTTTATACAGCATGCATAGGTGTTTCTTAATATTTGGATGGTGCAAAATTATCCGCCGTTTTTTTTCAACAAATTTTATTCAACAAAAAGAAAAAAAAACATATTTAACCAAAAACACGTTTAAATGATTATTCTGGAAGCGTATTCACCATCTACTTCAATTACTGCTTCCCATTTTGCCTTGGCAACGGTCGGTCCGCGAGCGAAAAAGTCACGATTCTTGGAGACAATCCACGCTTTAATATCGGCTATCAAGTCGTCCAGATGTCGTAAACTTTGTTCGTTTGCCAGTATTTCAGCGATCGGTTGACGTGGTAGTCGTAGGTGCTTCAGTCGGTGAATATGGTGGATGTGGGAGCAGATCCATCCTTTATTGGCGAAAGGATCGACGACACGACACTCGTCTATGCGGACGGCGTTATCGTGGTGGAGACGATGTTGTTCTTTTTTCGCGGTTCTTTTTGGCTTCGATGGCAGCGTGAAGGCGGTCAAGCTGTGCCCGGTAGACATCGCTGTTAATGTTGAACTTGCCGGCTTGCCATTTTTGGTCCGGAATTCGCCACTGCTGACGCTCATCATCCTCGTTCCACCAAAAGCAAATGCCATTCGAGATGATCTCCCAATGGATGATTCCGCCTCTGTCCACACACACCCACCATAAGCCTTCTTACAGTGGACGGCGTTTCGGTTTATTCCTTTGGGGAAAACACCTGGCGATAACGCAGACCTTCTTTCGGTTGATGTTTTTGAACAAAACCAAGATTCATCCCAGTGACGAGAATTCTTCAGAAATGGCCTTTGTTGGTTTCGTTGCAAGTAAATCGGTGAAAATCGAACGCGATCGGCTTTTGTTGTTCTCGGAGAGTTCGTGGGGGACCCATTCAGCCAATTTCCACACCTTTCCAAGCTTTTTTGAGGCGTCGAACGATCGTTTGAGTGGTCGACATTGAAGTCTCCAAGCCAGCATTCGCGTTGTCAAGATTTCGTGTCCTCATTCACGGCTGCCAGGAGTGCCTGATCGTCGAAATCCGATGGCCGACCTCTTCCTGGATTATCCTGCACAGCTGGTATCACCTGATTGAACAGAAAGGAGCAAACCACTCCCGACACTGCCTTTCGCTGATTGTTCCTTTCGCCGAAAAGTTCGTTGCAGATCGCAAATGACTGTGCTGCCTTCCTCCTTTCTCGTAGTGGTAGAGCATAATATGACGGATATGAATATGATTTTCGACACGCATTTTTTTTTAACTAAAAAGAGGAGATTATTTATGAAAAAATAATAAAACAAACGCAAATTTTGCTAAAGAAAAATGCGCAAATAAAAACGGCGGATAATTTTGCACCAACCTAATAATAAAAAAAAACATGTACACAAAACTTATATAAAAAGGAAAACGGAATTAAGTTGTTCAGAAAACGTTTACATCAAATATCCGGTAAATACGGCAAACACACCGTAAACAAAGATTTAAAGTACAAAGAAAGACAGAATAGGTAACTTACAACAATCGTCAACAACTACGTCACAACTCATCATGTCAACCGACCACGGATCCATATCTGCATAAGATATAGGTTTCTACTACGACACTGACTTGTTATTTCCGTGCGGCAACTATAGAGGGCGCGCATTGTCAAGTTTCTATCCCCTGATCAGAATAATAATACCACAAACCTCACTAAATGTTTGCTTCACACTTGAGCTCTGTTAACAGACATTAGCGAGCAATCTAATGATTTTTTTTTGTAAATACACTAATTATCCAATAATTTATGTAACTTCACATTAACAACGTATCACTAAAAAACTTTAGTCTAAATAACACTGTAAATATAAAATGTTGCAGTATAGCCACAAGAACGCAACAATAACCTTGAAAACAATACGATGTATAAGCCTCTCAAAACAAAATACTATAAACCCGACATTTTAGTCCACAGCGTAGTTTTTTTTTTATATAAAATGTTGCCGCTTAGAGCTGTCTGCGTTTTTTTTTTTCTTATCATGTACTCCGTTATACAGCCAACATCCGAGGCCATCTGCAACAAAATCTGGATACGGAATATCCACATTTCATTTCGTCTACTTCGTCGACGCCTCCTTTTGTGGAGTTAATAGAACGTAAATAACTTCGGAGCTTGAATATTCGCCAGATTCTGGGTCAATATTATCATACTATGCAGTTGTCGAAACCGCTAGGACGTTTTTGTTATGTTTTGGTTGAAACAAAGACCATTTTTCGTGAAAAGCAACATGGTTACTAAGTAAGGACTCTCTTTGTGTGTTTAGTTAAATCGAAGGGCACTCCTTTATTCTTTCTAACGGTTCCAACTAGGGTTGTTTTCAGCTTCAACATATCTTTTGCCAGAGGTATTGAGGTAAAATAGTTGTCCATTGTTACGTTTCTACCAGTGTTTAGTATTGGCTTTGTTATGCGTTTGACGACAGCGCTAGCGAAGTTATCTAATTTATATGGCCCATCGGACTTGCTTTCAGCATAAATTTCAAGGTTGGAAGTATAATGCATTCTACAATCCACCAACGCCCAAATTTTTATGCCATACTTTGCGGGCTTTTTTTGTAAATTCATGAAATACTTGACGAATTGGAGCACAATTATCGTATTGTTTTCTCTCTGCTGGTAGATATGTCATCAAACCGTAACGCACGTAACGATAAGTTAAACCTCTCTCTATTCATAGTTAATCTAAATATCTGGAGCAGTCTCCATCGTCTTCCAAAGTTCTTTCGTATTCAAATATTGAGCCCTTTTCGCTCCAGCCATACCATAAAAGACTTATAGCGCATATATTCAGTTGGATCTGTATCCCAGCAATCTCTCTCTCTCTCTCGGTTTATAGTTTGGCCGTAATTTGCAAGATATATGTTTGTACAACTGACAATATGTTCAATCACATGTACGGAAAAAAAAACAACAAACTCCAGGATTCTCTGATCGATTTCGTGTTTCTAGCAACTCTTTTACACTGGGTAAATATTATGCTTTCGCATCGGACATTGGGTCTAGGAGGATGTGCATTCCAGAAGTTATATTATTTTACTTCTACTAAGTAGTATTGTTATTCATAATATTGTTTTCAATCGGTCCGATTGTTTCCGAATTCAGTTCATGATGGCTATGTTCACTAGCAGCGTCGCTTTCCCAGTTCTGGACGGTCTTCATTGTCCCCTAAATCTTTATGCTGTTGCTCCTGTGTTACTAGCTTTTCATACTACTTTTACATATTTCTCGATTCATGTCCACAAGAACTACGGTAACTGTAATAATTAAGATTCATTTAAATAGAATAATACGAACTTATAATAAAAAATTAATCCAATGGTAAAATTTTTCATATGTGAAGACTTGCCTATTAAGAAAAATGCTCAACACTATACGTACGCCTACGACAACCACTACAAATCTCACCACAATCCCGACTAAATACTAAACTACAGTGTGCATATTGTGGATCAGATTTAAAAAATCAGCTAGAGGGGACGCCAGCTGTTTACTACTACCCGTTATGAAATAATAGCAGTTACTATGAAAATGTGAGAGAAAAACTCATAACGCGTGTGCTTCATGGTTAATTCTGACTGATTTACTAAGTGAGGTCTGTCCCCTAGAGATGACAAATCATCGCCGGTCGATAACTCGGGAATTTCTTCCTCTACATCTGTAATGGCATATTCTTCACTCGAAACACCTACAAGTCTTGGTACTGGCAAAGCTTCTGAATAAGGTATTGAACGAGTAACAGAAGACACATTGGCGTAACTTATTTTTGTTGGAGAACCTGAAAGTTTTCGTGCTGCAAAAGTAGCAACAAGACAAATGGTCCGCTTGTTCACGCCAAATCATAGATTTTGTAAATGACATAGCGCTGTGCTTACCGTTTCACCAGCCCTCAAGTAACAGCACAACGTGTGCAGCAAATGTGAGAGCCCACTCATTGTCCTGATATTTAATTTTTAAACCAAAATAGTGGAAATAAAATTTTCAATTAAAAATCGTAATATTCGCTTATGTCGTTGGGTAGTGAATTCTTCACATACGTAGCAGAAGCTGTTGGGATTATTTGTACACGCACGGGACATTATGAAGTAAAAAGACGTCTAGCTTTCACAAACAGACTTAAATTGCATCCAACGCGCCGTGCGTAGCTCCTTATTTGTACCTCTCTTTGCTTACACACTGGTATGCAAGTATTTAAATTGTATACGTAACTTGCAGCATTCTCTTTATCGATTGTAAGGTTGTCGAATATAAATAAATTCAGTAAAAACTTAATGAACTTATGAAAGCAATCCTTTCATTTCCTGAAGCGCGTTTCTAAATTGTGGACAAATCAGCTAACAGATTTATTGCGTCCGCTTTGACTGACGCGTCGTGTATTTTCGGATCTCCTTCCTAAGCGACTCATTCGGGCTTTGGCATACTTCAGCCAATCCTTCACTGCACGTTCTGTTTTTAAATGTACTCCCACTTCTAAGGAATATGATTTTTTACCGCCTCTGTCAAGAAAAACATGTAAACCATAATACACTAGAGTAATACGCATTTAATACGAATACATTAATGCAGGAAAAGGTAGAATATCAAATGTATAAACAAACCGGGAGTTATACGCGCTAATAATAGGTTAACCATCTTCAGGAACATTAGAAAATTATTATTTGCTTATATATTAATTGATTATGTATGGATTAAATATAAAGGTGTAAAAGTATGTTGTTTAATTATAATTTTAAACGGAAAAGGTAAAATATCACTAAAAGTGTAATTTCGTTGCGTCGCGTCGTCCAACGTCCACGAACAACCAAGCCGTTACCTATGGCAGCATTAGTGGCAGCCAACTGCGAATGATGGAAAACGCAAGGAAATTGCACCTTCAGGACTGCGATCTGCAAATTTTATGCGTTCAATCAAGGAATGTTCAATATGCTTTATTTCTTAGATTTTTGTGCTAAACATGAATTAATTGAAAATTTAAATAGAAATTTTCAATTATTTTACTCACTGTATATTATTGTCATGGTTTCTGTTTTCTGGAAACTTAGTTTCTTAGTCTCTTCGTTGTCCAATTGTATTTTATTGCGACAATGTCGTTTAATAAACATTTAAGAATTCCCTTAAGAAATCGTCAGGTTTAGTAAGTTGTAAAATATTACTATTTTTGTGATTTGTTACCAATTGATTGACAACAACTGATAATTGGTCTACTTTTTCATTGATACCCATTAACAGCTTAATGGCTCTTGCATCATAACATTCATATACAATATAAATAAATAAATTAGCATGTAAGTTATCTATTCACTAGGAATAATGTATTTCATATGAAAACATTGCATTACGTCATATCCGTGTAAATGGTAATTGGTCCAATGACTGGAGCATTTATGTTTATGGCTCACACGCATTTTGACCTGTATAATAAAGTTTTCATTTGAAATATGTTGTTTCTAAATATTCATTTAGATACCTACTTGCTGAACTCCTAGAGGCAAATGTTTCGCTATTAGTATTTACTGGTGATGTATCAGCCTCTCTCTGAATATCTAAAAATCCGGTGAGAGCTGAAAGAGTTTGAGATTCAATATGTAGCACTCTCTTTTGCACATTCTCTGAGGACGAAACGGAAGACAAAGAGATATTATCTTCAGCTATAATTATTTTTTTCTAGATGTTCCAGAAGAGGCGCTCTCTTCAGATTCGACGTTATTTGCACTTAAGGTTATCATTTTCTTTTCTGCATCTGGATATACCTCTAAAACAAAACATAAATACAGTAGCATGGATAACTATTGGAGATGGTAACACACTAGAGAAGGAAATACTTTATTTCAATTGACGTTTAATGATTTCCATTAATTAATTACTTCCTTCGTCCAAAAATAAGTTCCCGATTTCTTTTAAAGTTGTATTTTATTGAAACTTAATTACAAATATTGTTACTAACAAACTTTTAGGAATAATTTGAGTTATTTAAACTTAATAATAATATCTTGTACATGTTGATAAACGTCAAAATCCTCCGGCAAAGACTTACCGCTTCTATCTTCCTGCGGCCAACCGACACTTCATCCTCTGATACTACGTGGCCGAGGTATTGCACTGCTTCCGGAACAGGTTGCACGTTTTGGGATTAAGCTTGACTCGATCTTGCAAGCGCTGGAATACTTCGCTTCAAATGGTCCTCAAAAGATTTTCCCAAGACAATTATAACCGTCGAGGTATAACCAAGCAAATTTCCCAGGATAGTCCTCTCAGTACGTTTTCCATCAACATTTCAAACGTCGCGGGAGCGTTATACAACCCAAACATGGCATCACGTGAAATTGCCCAATCCTGTCCCGATCGTAAGTGTCGTCTTCTTCTTATCCTTTGCCTCTACTTCGACCTGCCAATAACCACTGTTCAGTTCGAGAGTCGAAAATACCTTGCAAGGGATAACTGCCCTTCTTGGTTACGTTATTTAGTTGTCGATACTTCGACGCAGCACCTAGTTGAACCACCTCCTTCTTCTTCACGAGTTCAATGGGTAAGCCGATGGTTCAGTATGCAATCCTGCTCCATGTCGCGTATAATTTGTTCTGCTTCGGCTCGTTTCGCAATGGCAATCTTCTGGGGCTGGACGGATCGGCTGGGCATCTCCAGTGTCTATTCGATCGCCGCACAACATTATGCTGCCTCGTGTTATGGTCTCTGCTTGGAAAGATTTGGTAGCGTCAAAGCAATGTTTCACGGTATGGTGTTGGTTCTATGGTCAAAATCCTTGCAAGACATGTCAATGAAGTTATTCAACTATAAGGAAACGATCTGGAGTTGTTGTTTACCCCGGCTATCTTCTTTGTGTTGACAATCGATGACACCTCGCACAACTTTCCCAAAGAGTGCGCTCTCTTCAGTTTTACTGGATAACTATTGAACGTTCATCAGTCGGACGGGCATTTCTCCTGCTTGTATCACTGCCTTAGCGACCAGTATCCACGTACCTTGACCGCCAATCGCTCCCGGTTCCAGCATTAAAACTTACCCTTTGGGAATGTCTCCTCTCAATCTCGCTTCCACAATTGTTTCACTGCGGCTCGCCACAGTTACATCTTCTGTCAATACTACGCATGCCGACATTTTCTTGCTGTGGTTGAGAATAACTTTTTCTTTGCCAACCTTCAATATTCCTGTTGCAAGTCTAGGTTTGAAACAAATTCTTGTCATTATGTCCATTCCGGGAATTACAGCTTGTTCTATATCTGCAACTACACGAAAACGAAACTACACGATACTGGAATGCAATTCGCGACTCTTTTCCCCGATGAGGGCGCTGCTATCGCTTCGAATCAGCTGATGAGGAAACCAGTGCTATATCGGTGTGTTTGATATTCGGATATTTTAAAATGAACTTAACATGAGGGAAATTTTTCGCCTATTTGGAGGCAAATCCTTCATCTAGATGTATTGTTGAGTTAGAAAATGTTTCTTAAATATTCTGATAATTTAAATAATTTTCATTATAGTGAATGTATATTGTAATGCATCTCACATAATTACTTGTGGAAAAGTAAATGAAGCTTGTGAGGAGCTTAAAATTTATGCTGCTTGTCTACAGAGCAGTGGTGTAAGTAATGTACCCCATGAAATAAATGGTAAATTTAACATTACAGATGAATTTGTCAAGGTAAATGTTATGACATGTACGTGTAAAGCTGGAAAAGGATCCCGCTGTAAGCACATAGCAGCTGTATTAATTTATTGTACAAGGTTGTATATTTTACATATTATTATGCCATATCGAAGGCTTTGCAATTGGCAGTAGATACTATCTACTTTTTAACCGTTTAGTTCTCTTTTCTGGTTTTGTCTTCTTTTTAGGGTACAATTAGATCAGTTAGAAAAGCTGTCCAGCACTGACATTAAATGCTTGTGGTCCCAAAGGAAAAATGCAGTAGGTCAAAAGTATAAACCTGTACAAATTTTAGATAATGATTGTTTTAAAGGTAAAAACGCTTCAGTACATTCTACGAAGATACCTGAAAATTTTGAGCGAAACTTTAATTTATTGAAAGAATATGCTCCTTCAAATTCAGCATTTTTGTTATATATGTGAGAATTTTGTTTGTAATTTACAATATTATTTTTCAATTCATACTTTTTATCATTTTTAGGGACTCGGACAATATCGATCGAAAGTCAGATAAGTCTTATTTATCTACACTTTTGATAGACAATTTGTTTGAGAATTTAAAACACAGTGAAGTGCAAGATTTTTTGTACCATACGGACATGCCTTCCCTTTTTTCATGCTGCGTTAATACATATAATAATTATATAGTACCGGAGAGTACTGAAGTACTAAAGGATATACTTTTTAAAACCATTGAAAATGAACAACTATGGCAGCAGCAAAGGCAATTTCGGATTACAGGGTCCCGCTGTTACGGTTTATATACATACAATGGAGTAGATTGGTCTAATAAAGCAAGTAAATATTTTTGGCCCAAAAAATTTTCCAATAAATATGTAGAACATGGAATAGTAGAGGAATCTAATGCCAGAGAAATGTATGAACAGTTGTTCAATGTAAAGGTTTATAAACCTGGTCTTTTAGTGTCCCGGATGCATCCTTGGCTTGCATATTCTGCAGATGGTATAATTTTTAAGGAAAATGAACCAGAAAAGCTTATAGAAATTAAATGCCCTTTTTTAGGTAAGTAATAGTTATTTTCCTAACAAGTGCAGAAAGTGGTGTTTTCAGCACGAGACTGCCCAAACGTCGTGAAGTGGAGTACGGTCAAGCAGTCCAGTGCAGAAAAGACACTTCCGTTCACATTAGGAACAAAGATAGCTATGAAAATATAATTGCTTTTCTGCAGTAGTGTGGAAAAATGTACTTTTTAATATGTTACAGGAAAACAACATACAGTGTCGGATGTTCTAAAAGAGTGCAAGTATTTACAACAAATAGATAATTCTTTTTTCTTAAAACAAAAACATTCTTATTATGGGCAGATTCAGCTAGGAATGTCCTTATTTAATGTAAAATCATGTGATTTTATCATTTATTCTTCATTTGATAAAAGTGTATATGTTATAAATATTCAGCATGACCTTGAATTTTCAAAAAATATGTTATATACATTAAAAAATATTTATTTTTCAAAAATGTTACATAATATTTGTGAAAATAAAGATTATATAAAGTAAACAGTGTATTTTTTATACATACATTTAAGTAAACGCACTCTTCACTCTATACCGATAACTATAGTTTTACTATACATATTTTCATCTTTCATCTGGAGAAGTGCACTAAAATCTTACATACATGTAAAGCTAAAAAAGACTCCTGCTACATATTATACCCATATCGATCATTTGCAGTTAACAGTCTTTTTTTATCATCAAAATGTATTTTTAATTTTTAAAATTTATCAGCCGCCAAGACAGGCGACGATAAATTAGTCAAACAACATAAAATAAAAACTATTTCCTCCGACTTTGGAATTAAATGCAAAGGAAATTTTTGTGATAAGATTTTAAACATTTTAATTCTTTGGTTGATCCTCTCAATATGTACTCTTGCTCTTGCAATTTCTACGTTATACTTTGCTTCGTCGGGTGATAACTGTTTTTTGTTCGTTAGGAAAGGGGGCCTAATGATTTTAATATGGTACAATTTACATATATCGTCTATCAGAAATCCCTTATCTACCATTACTGCTGTTCCCATCTCTATTTTATTTACCAAACCACTTTGTTCAAAAATCTTCGTATCTGATGCCCTTCCACCATAAGCACGACTGACAAAAGTAATCAGTCCCGCAGGACTTACACCAATTAAAAATTTTATTGTGTGATTTATATTGCGAGTACAATTTAAGTTCTCAACAACTATTTCCGTACAGTCTAAAACTACTTGACGTCAGAAAATTGATGAAAGCATGTAGGTAAATGCTTTTTTACATTGTCTGCACTTAACCATTGCAAAGCTGGCTTCAGTGCATTTGATAAGGCAGATAGAACATTGAATATTATGTTTTTAATAGTGTTAGCATTAACACAGTCAAATAAAAGTGACAGCACTACATACGAGACGTTATGTTTTAATTTTATCATTGTTAATATTATACGTTCTTTCACTGACAATACACTTTTTTTCAAATTGTCTTCTAACATTTTAGTTAACCCTTCCAATAATTTTAGGGTGTATAATCCTGTTAAACTGCACAGTTTTTTATCAGAATCAATTAGATCGCAAAGAGAAAAATGAAAATTAGAAGTTGTCACCTGCACGGATTTATTTGTAAATAATTTTGGTTGTGGTGTACAGA
Source organism: Protaetia brevitarsis (assembly GCA_004143645.1). Taxonomy (NCBI): domain Eukaryota; kingdom Metazoa; phylum Arthropoda; class Insecta; order Coleoptera; family Scarabaeidae; genus Protaetia; species Protaetia brevitarsis. The sequence continues at coordinate 378,981 of RXPK01000187.1, read as the reverse complement.
TAGTGTTCTCTGTTGCAATTTTTAACATTGTTTCAGCTACTTCTCTTTCCTCTATCGTGTAGCTGGTAGTTGAAAAATTATTAGCACTATCAGTAATGTCAGTCGAAGTTTCATTTTCCACAATATTAATAATAGATTTCCTTTCACGATATGGTCTTGATTTTAATTTTATGGAATGCTTCGTTCAGGCAAGTTACGACTTTGGCACAGCAGTTTTCTTCAAAATGTGGCTTAGATTTGTTTTAATACTGAAAGAAGATATTGGTATTGAATTATTACAAGTTATTATTTGGTTTACCAGATGGGTAGAAATCTTCAGGTAAAAAATGTAGAGAACAACTTTCATAAAAGGAGAACTTTTTTCCCATTAACAGTTTTTTTTCCCATGCATTTTTCTATCAATTTTTTGTGAAATCCATTCTTCATGATCAGTAAACATACTAGAACCTTTCCTTGGAAATAAATGAAAACTTAATTCTGGACATTTCCAAGCAGTACTGTTACACCATACACACAACAAAATGTTTTGTCATTCCCCTTTTTAGACATTGTAAAAACTAAGGACCTTTTTAAGAAATTTATTATAATAAATATACAAATTTTTTATTCACCTCGGAAATCTGGATAGTATGTAACCTAATGTTATATGAGAGAGTGAGGTTTAAGTTTTTGCTGTTTGCGAACCCTTTCATTAGTATTCGGTAGAGTCGTATCAGAGCGCAAAGTCGCAAATACCACCAATAAATAAATAATATTGCTTCCCTAAAAGTTGTATTTTGTTTTGTAATACGTTTTGCAATTTTATTTAATAAATAATTAAATTGGTACATGAACATCCTGAAATATTGATAAAACTTTGTATCATCGTCTTGTAATTCTTCCCACAGTGTATGGTATTCGCCTTCCGTTTTTCTTTTCTTCAACATATCATGCACCCACACACGTTTTCTTTTTTTAAGATTTGTATTCTCTTCATCAAGTAATAAAGCAATAACTGCCAATTCACAATTTGACAACGTTTGTAAATCCATTATTCTGATAGAACCACGGCCAGACCACGACAGAACTATACGATTTCTACCCTACCTATGTCTGATAATGTAAATGCCTACTAAAATATCGTGTCGTATCGGATCGTTATCGTGTCGTAGTCGTTTCGTATAATGTAAATCCGCCTTTATAGTGTTTGGAGTAGGTTTGACTTTAGCTGTATATTGAGGATGCAAACAATTACCATTTTGTAGTAATGGAAGTTAAACAAAACGAGATTTGTTGTGTATATTATTAACATCTGGACATTTTCTAAGGTATATACCACGTTTCAGATTTGGATCTTCATCGTGACCTTTCCAAGTTTTAACTTCATTTAAAAAAGGCGACTGTAAAGAACTTCTGTGTTCGTTAGGCGAGCCATATAATAAGGTTCCTATATCATCTGATATTTCTATATGAACATTCATCAGAGTTACTTGGAATTTTTTTCAATATCATACTGGAATTTGCATGACTCTCTTGCACTATGTTGTGAAACTTCGACAGTTTGAAAGTTTGAAGTTGTTCAAGTATTACAGATTATTTACGGTTCCTGCTAGTGATCGAATATGTTTTATTAAAAAATTATCCACACGTATATTCTTCATTTTTGGTAGATAGTGCAACACCTGTACTAAATGCCATTATCGCCGTCCATAAAGGAAACTGTTTGCATATCCTTAATAAATTACCAAAATCAAGGCAAAAATACGCATTTGGTCTTTTCCCGACAGTAATGTATTTTTTACTTTTTGTATCTATTTTTCGAAGAAAGCCATTAACCTGCCTACTACCAGGTGAAAAATAAAACGTCTACTACCAGGGTCCAGGGGGACCCGACACTTTTTGTGTTCAGAGCCATTTAATGTATTAATTTTGTGAAATATGTTAATTTAATATTTAATTTTTAAGATAACGTATCGATACAATTAAAAAAAGTGGTGGGAAACGAAAATAAAGGCAATGTTTTTCAGAAAAATGTATTCAAGAAAAACTTATTATATAACCTGATTTGTTTTCATAGTGACAACTTTTGACTGGGAATGTACAAGTGCATATGAGACTTTATGAGAAAGTCGGTTCTACAAGTCAAAAGTTGTCACTATAAAAACAAATGAGGTTTATTCATATAGTTTACTGATTTATGTGTCACATTGTTGACACACAATGTGTGTTTTGCTGTGAGTATTACAAATATTGCCACGAATCGGCCTTCAAGAGTGGGGATAGCGCTAAGCTATATAATTGTTATAGCTATAGTTAATGGGACACTTTCTGTAAAGGCAACACTCCGCGAGGAGGTTTTCCGATAGGAGACTCCACGAGGTATTTCTCGTGGGGTCTCAGTTAAGAAAGAGCTGAAGTGTACTGATCTTTTGGTTGATTCCTGCCCCTGCAACCCAAGGTAGGTGCAATTATTATATTTATTATCTCTGAGCCACACCCCGTCATTTTCATCAGATATTACCCTAGATGCTCTCTTAGTGCCTTGTGATATTTGAATACCATTTAACCATCTATTTTTACCATACTCGAAAAGTCTTGATGAAACCCAAGTTTCCTCTTTTTTCATAATTAGGCCAAGGTTCCTAAAAGTCAGCTCAAGTGTTGTTACAAATAATTCTCTAAATGTCTTTTCATATCAAGTTGGTAAAATTTTCCAATAGATTAATACTACAATATGTCTCCTTGTCTAATATACAATCTCTAAATCTAAATTCTTTTCCAACATAAAGTATTGCCATTAATGTTGTTATTGTTCATAGATTTTTGCCTCATGCCCCTCTAGACCACCATATTGATTGTATGACAATTACATCCAGGGTGGTAATTGCGTGTTTTCCCTATCTTTGGAGGATTCACTCTTACTATTTACCCATAATAAAACATCGTTGTATTCGTTCGTGACAACTTTTATACATATTTTTTAATCCCAACAAGTCATCTAAAATACTCGCTATAGCTAGGTTATTGCAGATCTTTGTGTGATTATTCCATTTACTAAAATCAATTTAATTATTTCTGCGTGGCTTTTGCCTGAACCTTAACAACATTACTTATCTTCTTTGCTACTCCTGTTTTCTGTATCACTCATAGTCTGGTGTTTGATGTATGGGAAAACAAACTTTGCAATATTTGCCTCTGAAGAAGTCTATTCAAGTCTTGCCCAATAGGTTAATCTCAAAAAATCTACCCTCCCTCTTTAGTTCACGTTCTTTTCTACATAATATTCCTATATCATTCTCTGAGTCATATTGCTCACTCTCTATTTCTTCTTTGACCTCTTCTACTTCTCCCTGATGTCCCTTTAAGAATCTGAGTATTACTCGTGTAGGTTGGGTTTCTAATCTTGTTTTATTTTCATCATGTAAAAGTTTAAAAGCACAATGATCATACGTCTGTGTCCAATAACTAAGAGGGTATTGAGCTACTTTATCTGATAAAAAACTCTCTGTAGTATCAATTAGTATCATATTCAAAGTTCTTCAAAAATCTTATGCTGGTCCAATCAAGGGTAGTCAGGGAATCCTCCTCTCTCCTGGATGGCCAATAATTCCCATTGTATGCTTTCAATAAAATAAGTGGTGGCACAGTTTGAAAGTATAATTCTGGCCACTTCCCATTTTTCTTATAAAATCCTTTACAAAAATGATATATAAACTCTCCTTTAATATTCAAATTAAGGTCTGGATCAATATGATATAATTTACTACTAATTTTTCGAGTTTTTTGTATACAATGAAATATGTTAACTGGATGTCCTAAATTTTACGTAGTGCTGTGGAGTTTCTAACTTAAGTAATATATCATCTTCATCATTCTATTTCCCACACCTTGAGGATATTAGACTTAAGCCGTCCTAAGGAGGAAATTTTAATTCAATTCTTGTTGTAAGTTTGGATGCAGTAATCTTTTATGGCCAACATCTTTGTTTTCATCCTATCAACAACTTAATAGTACAAACCATTCCATAATTTAATAATCAAAAAATCTTCACCTAAATACTCTTGATATTTCGATACTTTTAATGAAGATCTTTCCCTATTGTATAGATAGAGTAATTTGGATACTATTAAAATTATCATTAATTTCCAGTAAAGATGTAATAAAAAACGTGTTTGTAGTTGATCCAGTATACCAAGTAATAAAGGGGTTGAATCAAGCACCTTCCCATGTGTTTTGCACTCTATATAGAATAACTCTTTTTCAATGAATACTATATTATCAATATTTAGGAATTGACCATACGGGACTACTTGGCCAACAAATTTTAATTCTTATCATGTTCACTTATAAATTTTCGTTGATACAGTTTGGTATAGATAATCTCTTTAATATGGTGTTATTCAAAGAATCTCTTAAAGTTTACATCATTGTAATAATTAATAGTTGTGACTATAAGGCAGTTTTTGGTATGAGGTAATATCAATAGCATCTTCAATTACTTGCTATATTGTGTCTTTAATTGAGAACATTCTTATTGGGGAAATGAGTGTTTGCTTTATCAACCATGGATACTTACAATAATATTATAATTAATTAGTTATTTTTTCTCCTCTAAAATTTTTCTTAATAGCCCGCATGTCTTTTGCATTTGAAACATCAGAGGATATTTAGACTAAATAAGAACATTCCTCTGATTTATTGGTGAATTTAAATGTCGCTTCTAAGTCTTAAACCCTGTACTTTATTTTCTGTGCTCTTCATACAAAATTCATCAATTTCCTTTTTAGACTACTAGGTGTACTTTCCATACTTTTACTTATGCTCTTATGTTGATAGTACAATTAATTATACTTAGGTTATTGTTGTGTTGTTTTTTGCAGTCGTGCAAATGTGATCACCTTACAAATAATTTTTTACGGCAATGCCAAATGATCTCAGGAGTGAGAAAAATAATTTTGAACAGTCCAAAATTGATACTTCTTATGAACTTCTGGGGGAAATGCCAGGACGCTGACGGAATGATACTGGGAAATTTAAGCATTTCTTCGAACAAAACGGCTCCTTCAACAAAAATGTTTCATCCCTTTAAAGAAAAATATATCACCCAAAGTCCTCAAAAAAAAAAAAAAACGTCCTCATCAGCAGCAGGAATCTCGTCTCTTTCCGATTTCTCCCAAAATCCTCCGACAGGATATTCATCACATTCATCATCATCACCTAAAATGCAATAATATTAATGATAATATATCTACTAAAGAAATCAAATACACACCCACAAACTGAACAACTGCCCTTGCCATTTCTAAAATTCTTCTTTTCCAAGATGATGCACTACACATGTTTGATTATAAAATAAATGTCCGTATTACTTGGACGCATAATGTAAACTGTGGCTGCGAGGACCGATAAAAAAAACAAGAGGAAAACTCTATAAAAAACATTTCTTAGAATGTCGAAGTTGAAGCAAACATGATTCACAGGTTTCTTGGAACGCATAACAAGGAGCGCAGTTAATTAATTATATATTCACAAAAATCTCTACTCAAACATGTAGGAATTTAGGTTACATCAACTACCAGGATTTTTTTTTATAAAATAATTTTATGTAAATTTATTGATACAGTTTTCATGGAGGCTGATTTGAAATAGTCTGGGGATAAAAGTCAAGAAGCCTCATGAAAAAATGTGCTGTTTTAATACCAATTTTGTCAAAAGTACTACATGTGGGGTCCCAAAAGATCCCACTTGGTAGGAGGAAGGTTAGTAAGACTGCTATCATTAATAATATTTTTTTTTTTTTTTACGTGAGAGGGGAAAATCTTCGAAAGACTTCCGGCGGCCCGTGTCGCCGGGGTGTGTCGGATTTCTACCGACTAAAAAACCCCCTCCTGGAGTTAGTTGCTGTTACCCCTTGGAACCGCTTGCGCATTACTTCAAGAGGCACGTTTCCTATTGATGGTCGGGCTATCTCACACTCTAATTCCTAGCTCCTTGTGTCCTTTCCGCTTAGAATATGCCTCACCATGTTGTCTACGGCCTTCCAATTTCCTTCAGCTGAGATCATTTTATAAACTATATTATCCGGGGTCACGGCTCCCATCTCCTGTTCGACGTACCCTCTCTCCGTGCTCCATTTTGGGCATTCAAAAATGGTGTGCTCTACTGTATCCGTTTTCCCACAGTATCGGCATGCGTTTGAATCCACCAGTTAAAACGATGTAGATACGCTTGGAAGCAACCGTGCCCGGTCAACATCTGCGACAGGTAGAAGTTCACTTCACTGTGTGTTCTCTCCAGCCAGGGTCGTATATCTTTGATCAGCCGTCTTGTCCACATGGCATTGCCGTTCTCTATCTCCCATCTTGTTTGCCATTTCCTGATCATTTCGGCATACTTCATGCTCTTGACAGTCGCGCCTTCTTTCTCAACAGCGGCTCTAAATCCTACCAATAGGTCGATCGGTGGTGTTCTGGCGATAACTTGTAATGCTTCAGTAGATACTGTTCTATACGCGCTAGCGATGAGGATTGCATTTCTGCGTTGTATTTTCCTCATTGTTTTTCTGTGTACCTCCTTTTGCATGGCTCTTCCCCATACGAATGCAGCATATAGGATAGTGGACTCGGCTACTGAAGTCAGCATTCTTCGGCTTTGTTCCTTCGGGCCTCCAATCTTAGGCATAAGACGACTTAGATTGGCTATCGCTTTAGATGCTTTTTCCGCTACTCTTCCAATATGTGTGTCCCGTTTTCAGGTTTTTCTCCAGATGTCACGCCCAGATATCGCACGATCGTTGGTCCTCTATCAATATTCGTCTAAGGAAATCTGGATTTTCTTTCTTTTCCCGACAAGAGCACAGCTTCTGTCTTTTGAGGTGCTATTTTTAATTTGGTGTCTGACCAATCCATTGTTCGACGTCATGGAGAACATACTCAGCCTTTAGCTGGAGAGATTGCACATCCTTTGCGGTTCGATACGATTCCCAGGTCATCAGCATATCCAATCAAATGCACGTCCGCAGGTACATATATTCTAAGCACGTCGTCGTAATAGATGTTCCACATAATGCCCCATCACCGACCCTTGGGACCCCTCACGTGGACTCTCATCTCGCTCTTCTCGCCAATAATCAGGACCCTTTCTTCCAAGTAGCTTGGCAACCATGTTATACAATAAGGTGGAATTCCCTTTTTTTTAGTTTTCCAGTAGCCATCCCACGGTGCCGAGTTTGAAAGCATTCTCGACATCAACGGTAATCAATGCACACAGTCTTCTCGAGCTGTATGGCCCCTCATAAGCTTCATCTGCAATTTCCATTACTCTCTGCAGAGCCGTAATAGTAGATTTTCCTCCGTAAATCCATGCTGTTCTGTGGACAGACCTCCCCGCTATTCACTTCGGTCTTCAGTCTGGCTACCAGTAATCTCTCCAACAGCTTCCCCATTACATTGATCAGACATATGGGTCTGTACCTCTTAGTCCGTTGTCCTGGTGTTGCCTGTTTTTCGAGCAGGACTAACTTCCCTATCTTCCACACTTAGGGAAACTTTCCGGCCGTCAATAGTGAGTTCATCACTGCCAGCCATTCATCCGGAAGTTGTCTTATGACCTCTTTTGCCACCTCGGGGGGTATTCCATCGGGACCGGGAGCTTTTTTGTCCTTAATCTTGCTGGCTGCATTTAGTATTTCCTCCCGGCTGAAAAGAGGAATTTCATTTATCTCCACGTTCATCCTACTCCACCTTTTAACACATCGTATTGGGAACAGTATCCTGGCATTCTGTATGATTTCCTCGTCGGTTAAGTTCATCGGAGGCAATACATTAAATTTCTTCATGACTATCCGGTACCCCTCGCCCCATACATCCTGGTCTATCTCTTCCACCACTTTCTTCCATGCGTCGCTCTTCGCTTCACGGATTGTTTTCTTGAGCAGTGCCCTGGTCTGAGTGTACCTAATGTGGGACTCTCTCTTCGCGATTTCGTCGTTTCTCCTGTTGGCACGGACTAATGTTCTTTTGTTACGGAGGCAGGTTCTTCTTGCTTCTGCTACTTTTTCTGACCACCAGTATACAGGTTTTCTTGCCGAACCGCTCCTTCTAGTGAGAAGTCTTGTCACATGCTTCCCTTATCGCGGTAGTTATTTCTTCGGCCCCTATACTGGAGTTGTGTACGAGTTCTCCTACTACCTGTATGCATTTATTCATTTGGTCTTCCCTGATTCTCCAGCCTTTGTTAACCCTTGCTGTGCTTCTTATTCACCCCTTCCTCGGATAGTTCGAAAAGTATGTGCTGGTGGTAGCTCAAGCTTTCTTCTTCTAACACCTTCCAGCTAGATACTCGCCTGGCTAACCCCATAGTGCTAAAAGTAACATCTATGTGGGATTGGCTATTTCCTCTAATGAATGTCGGAACGTCGCCTCTATTGTGGAGAATTAGATCTTCTTCAGCTAGCCATTCCGCAAGTAACACTCCCTTTCTGTCTTCTTTATAGCCCCACATGTATGATTTTGCGTTAAAATCACCGCCCACAATAATTTGCTTTTTCTTATTGTGCTTCTTCATATCAGATCTCAAAGACTGCAAGTATTCCGCATATTGTGACAAATCAATATTTGGAGATACATAACATCCATATATTACCAGTGAGGGAGTTTCTACCCACACATAACCATCGCCTTTTCCTTCTCCAACTGCTCCCACCAGGGTGCTGCCTACTTTTATTGCGACGTCTAGTCTGTTATCTACCAGCCATGATGTTTGGTATACTCTCTTTTTAGGTGGTTCTGCCATGATTATAATATCTGCCTTCTTTTCGTCTGCAATTTTATACATTAAATCCATAGCCGCTAACCCTCTATCGACATTTCCCTGCAGTACTGTTAGTTTTCCGCGATTTCCACCTGCATTGTCTCTATTCTCCCTAAACGTAGCTCTCCTTGGCCTTCTGTCCTGCACTGTCCTTTCTTTTCCGTTAGGCTGAGTAAGGTCCATTGATGTTCTTGGTCAGCTTCTCTTTGGCATCCTTCATCAATTGACGGTGGTTCGGACATTTAACCGTGCCACCTCTATGCCCTTTCTTATCACAAACAAGGCAGTGTGACTCGTTCTTACAATCTTTTAATTTGTGGTCCGCTACTCCACAGTTTATACAAGCAGCTTGACCTATCTGGTCCTTCACATTTCCCGGCAAAGTGCCCGTGTTGTAAACATTTGTAGCACCTGGGTATCGCTACTCTCTCCTTTACCCTGCACTGATTCCCCCCTATTTTGATAAATTTGTTCTTCTTTAGTAGGGTTCCTAGGTCCGAAGAAAGCAGAACCACGGCAGTTTGTCTTTCTGCTGGAGTAGGTTTTAGTACTTTAACCTCGATACTCTCACTTTTCTGCTGTAATGCATTTTCTATCGCGCTTTTGATTTCTTGCTTCGTCGTAACTGCATCTATATCATGTATAGCGAATTGCGCTTCTAGTTTCTTAGGCTCCCTCAGTTCTACTTGGTCTACTTATTTTTCCTCTATTTATGGCGGCTTTCAGGATGTCGTCTTACTTTATCTCTCTTAAACTCAAGAGCATGCTCCTTTCCTTGTTTTCCGAACGTTTCTGACTTCTACCCCAAGCTCCTCCAGGTTTATCTTGTGTTTGAGTTCTTTTAAGAGTTCAGCATATGATATATCTCCGGATTTAATTATAACAGCTTCCGTATCCATTCTAGGACGGCCTCCTGTCACTAAGCTCGGCCTGGCTTGAATATTTATGTCCTCTTTCTTCCCCTGATCATGTACTCTTTCTGTAGCTCTCTTTTTTGGGATATGTACGCTCACTTTGATGTTAGTGTTACTAAAAATACTTTCTAAAATCTTCCTGGTCACGCTCAGTTCAAAATTGTCAGGGATAGGCAGGAGTACTTTATTTCTTCCGCATTTCAAAAGCACCTCTTTTAGCTTGTCAACTGTTCGGATCATTACTTGCACTCTATTTGTTTCGTTAACATCTTCTGCTGGCGTCATTTTAAAGATAAATCGCTCATTTGTTTTGTAATTCCGCCTTCTTCTGGGTACCTGACGGTATTAGTGACGATAGCAACACCTCCGTTTTTCCCGTTGTGATCTTTGATGACACCAATTTCCGGAAATCTTTCCCTGGAATAGCCTACAGATTACCCTTCTTCATTTCAAGATCCCTTTCAACATACACTGCCCAGGTCCTTCCAGCGTTCCCAGTGGATTTCCCTCTACTACTTCCGTATTTAAATATACGTCTTCTGGCCATTCCTCATCAAGCATTTGCATCACGCGCCCAGGTTCTTTGATATCCCTAAGGCGTCTTCTGAATTCGCTGACGTCCCTTGTATTTATTTCAGTCAGTACATCATCTGTTTGACACGAGATATCCTTTTTATCTTTACTCGTTTCGATATATTGCACTGCCTGTTTGTCTCTGTCGGTTGAGGAGGGTCTCTGTTATTCGCGTCATGTGCTCCTGTATCTTCCCTAATTAGCCATTTCTGCCATTTATCACTCTTGAGTTGGTTCGTGATATTATTCAGTCTCATGGTTGCATCCTTAATTTCTTTCTTCGTGTTTGTATTAACTGTCACGACAGTCATTAACTTCCTACTTGGTTTCTAGCTTCGTCTAATCATTAATAATATTACATTCATCTGAAACATCAGTATATGAGCACTCATGATTGTTATTTTTATAATTTTCATAGTCTTGAAAATCGTGTCTTCTAATTATTCTTAATAAACGTTGTTGAGCATGAAAGCAGGGGCATCTTATAACCAATTTCGTCGACATCTTCGATCTCGGAGAAAGCAACTGTTCAAATATCAAGACGTATTTCTTTAAAATGTTCAATATATTTATTTTTCTTGCTTAAAATGCCTATGCATCGAAGGAAGAAATCTCCAATTCGTGCATGTTTGTCTTCAAAGCATTTCCATCCGGAGGCTGTTTTAATCAAGTGCGCGATGTCGATTCGAAGATTGCACTTCGGAATATTTGTACCGTTGTTATTTTGAAGAATATTGATGCAATTTTCAACGTATGCATTCAAATCACAATTATTAAATGCGAGAGTTACGGCATTTAATATCGCAGTAGAATCATCGGTTACTACTTCTTCTGGGCAGACAATACCAGATCGCAAACATTCATGCAACCAATAAGTTAAAATATTAGTATCATATTTTTCTGAAAGCATTTGTAAAACGGGTAAAAATTGTCGTTTTTTGGTTACTGATATTACGGATTTTACGCCACAGCGAACCCTATCAGGCATTGAATTATAATTATTTGCCTACTTTTAATAAAACGTAGTTTTGAATGGAACACCAATAGAAAAAACTAAACAATTTATTCTAATGGTTAAATACATATCAGTATGAAAAATAAAAGCAAATTTCTGAATAGACAATAAAAGAAAACAAGAAAAATAATTAAACATTGCGCTTATCTCTGTGACCTTCGATCGAGATGGTCTCGTAAAAGCCTCGACCTGGCTAAAAGCTGATGACTGGACTCTGTGGCGGGCATTTCATGATTGTCCAATTCCCATCAGTTCCAATTGATTGAAGTAATCACGGCATAAATTTCGACGTGTGTTGCGGCTCATTATCCTGCTGGCACACGAAGTTTTCGCCGATTATGCGTGGTTCCCGATGGAATGGCGTGCTCCTCCAAAATTTTTTAGTATCGCTCTTTTCTTAAAATCCCCTCGATTCGCACTTGAATCCCCCACAGTAGTAATCACGACACACCCCCGAACCATTACAGAACCTCCCCCATGTTTTAACTGTGGGCACACACACAGGGTTCAGGTAATCGTCTCCACGATTTCCGATACAAAATACCCTTCTTCTCGAACCAAAAACTTTAAATTTGGATTCATCGGTCCACAACACATTTTTCCATCGTTCGATGGTCCAATCTTTATGTTCTCGCGCCCAATTTAACCGTTTTTACGGCAATTCTTCCGTGTAGATCGGCTTCCTTCAAGCGTCCCTTAACTGTGGTCAAATTGTTTACTTTCTGGCGATTAATGTTCGCTTCGGTAGTAATTTGCGGTGCTGTTTTTCGACGATCTCTTCTACTGATTAAAACGATGTTACGTACTGTCTTCTGCCGAGGTTGTAACTTTAGGACGTCCAGACCACTTCTTGTTTAAAATACTGCCAGTACCTTTGATTTTTTTAACAATATAATCTACTGTTCTCCGGGATAGTTTAAGTAGTTTTGCAATCTCGCGATTACTTTTACCGGTTTTATGGTAGCTAACTATCAGAGCGCAGATTTCCGTCGATAACTCTTTCATTTTCGGCATAATTTCAAGTTTACACCTTCAATAGCCTTTAATACACACACTTCGATGTTAACGCTTGTAATGATAAAAGCAAACTAATAACTGTTCGCTTTAGGGTCAAAATACTATTTATAAACTTACCATATTTCATTATCTTTATTACCTGATACGAGAGCATGCACAATTTCTGAGAAATGAATCATTACTTCGACCATTCTATCTGAATCTTAAAAGGGAGTTTTTCGGTTTATGGGATTACAATATTTGTTTTTCGTTTGGTCTAGAATTATATGTGAATTATCGCTTTACCTTAATGATATTGTGACACGGGAGCCGTTTGGGGTGTAATTCGGTTTATATAAAATACCTGTAAAATTGTCGAGAATTCCCTATAAAATTTTCTACGAAGAATCCCGGCCAAAATACCATTCTTCACCTTACTACCTGCGGAATTATAATTTACCCGAACAGAGTTCTCATCCAAGCAAGTACGGAAACCATAAATTCTATTGTATATTGACATATCGATATTTACCTATGAAGTGAGTAACGATTTAAAAAGGAGAGATTTTACTGAAGGCTAGATTGATTAATAACTATATTTTTTTTTAAAGAAAGGGTTGAGGATAGGAGAATAATTTAAAGGATTTTGTTTATTTTTTCAATGTTACTAATGGTAATTAATTCATTTATTTTACTATCATATTTAGTACTAAATGGGTCGGTAAGACAAGTAGCAACATCTACAATCGAGTTAGATTAAATTATTACAGGAATCGATAACCGTCTTCATAATACCCAATTCCAGTGAGATTTGTGTTCTTATAGAAATAATTAAAATGTTAACTAAATTCTATTGTATTTTTTTTATAACCAACACTTCAATATTTATAAGTTGTTATTTGTGCACTTTTAATTTAAAATTTTCAATTTCATTCCGGTATAATTTATTTAATAAAATAATCATAATTAATTTTTAATAAAAGTTTTTTATTCGAATAATCGTATGAGTAGTGGCGAATCCAAACCCTGAGATCCCAAATTTATATAGAGTCCATACTCAAATTAACATTTTTGGTTATAGTTTTTTCTTTTAACCTTTGACCAGTATCTAAACAATATCAATTAATAATAATTTGTAATAATTCACTTACACCTAAATTTTCAGTAGCTGTAAAAACATTCTGACTACTATTTTCTTTGTTTATTTTACTTGGCCCTTCGTCCAATTCAGGTACTCCAGCTTCACAAACGCATGCTCCCTCTATTGTTATTTTGGACAGCAATGAAAGTAATGTTTATTCTAAAGGATTTAGGTCAGTTTCTGTTTTCGGTCCACCTCCTGTACCGGAGTTTTGTAAATAAACACGCCTCGCTTTTTTTTCTTGTATTTGCTTTAAATTCATTTAATGCCTACATAGACACATGTATTTTTATGTTAGAGGTAGTATAATATATGCAAGAACTTACATCTTTCCACTGGCTAATTTTTTTTTTTGACGGGAAACCGCTTCAATGTGTCCTGGGAGTGTCTCCGACTAAAACCCCTCCTTGCCCTTCTCTGCCATACCGGAAACGTCGTTTGGACATAAAACGTCGGTATGACAGCGGTTCAAATGTTTACTGCTCACAGTCAAAGATCCTCAGACCTCGACCATTCTGTCTCTCCCTCTCTTCGCTCTCCTTGATTCTTCACCTTTTGTACACGAAGATCGTATGTTCGGCAGTATCGACTATATCACAATAGGCACAGTTGTCGATGACGTCCGTAGCGAATCTCCAAGTATACGCCTGAACACTCCGTGCCTAGTAAGAGCTTGAGTAAGACAGTAGTTCAGTTTTCGAAAGGGGCATTTTACCCAGGTTTCGACGGTCGGAATAGTGTTTCAGTCATTGAGCGCTGCTCTTATTCTTGCACCATCTCATCTGCACTTCTCCATGGCCTCCCTTTCGCGCTTTCTAACCTCTTTACTCCACCATGTTGATATGTATGTTCTCTCATACACTAGAGATCTATGGAGTCGTACCTGTGATTGCCTCAACACGACAGTAGGATGCAGTGCGAAAGCCGAACCACCCTCAATAAGTGCACTTTCTGTTCTCCTCTCAACAAATTCCGGTATATTTCTTATCTACCGCGGATGCCCATACTGGTGCATCATATAATAGGATGAAAGCATCACCCCACTCAGTATTCTCCTCTTCAGACTTTTTAGACTTCCAATATTCAACATCTTATGACTAGTTAATGCCAGCGCGCTTTCACCTCCGCCTTTTTTACACCATACTTTATGTGCCTTACCAAAGATAATTCGTTGATCAGAATAATGCCAAGGTATCTTATGTGTTTCTTTGGCATGAAGTTATATTTAATTTATTGAATATTTAAATGAACATGATCTCTTTGCCTTTTGCGTTTTAAAATTATAGCTTCCGTTTTCTCGGGTGCGAGTTGGAGATTGTTCTTTTCCATCCAAATGTTTATTCTGGACATGTTTTCGTTTGACTTGGTCATGAGCGTAAATTCATCATTCGCAACGATCATCATCGCCAAGTCGCCCGCGTAACCTATTAGACTGGTTCTCTCCGTGAGTTTGAGGTGGAAAATGTCATCGAAGAGAACATTCCAAAGGATGGGTCCCAGTACGGAGCCTTGGTGCACTCCTGATGTTACAGCTATTTGCTCCCCTTTGGTTATCACTACATATCGTTCCTGTAGATAGTTTGCAATCAACTCAATTAGTAATTGGTAAAGCCTCTCCCCTTCATGTTTCTCAACAATTACTACAATCCGCCACGGCCTAATCTGGCTAATGTTTTAAACACCTGCTTACTATTAATAAATCCAGCAAGAGATTACTCCACATATATTATACTTTCAAGTGGAAAGCATGTTATTAGTTTCCGAAGAGGCCTTGTTGTCTACAAAATCCTTAATACTTCTTTCTGTATTGTTGGTCATCCTCGACGGCCTTTTCAATTATTTTCTTCCATTTTAAGGCTGGGCTATTTGTGGTGGGGGAAGGTGATTTCATTTGGGAATAGTTTTGTCGTTCAGAAAAGTTAATTAATAAAGAATATAGCTCAACGATTAGCATAAATAGGTGCACCAACTTGCTGGTATTATAATTAAATAATTTGTTGTGTAAGGCGGAAAAAACTGTAAAAAAATTAAACCCAACCCAGCACATGTCGGCCTAAATTCGTACATCATAGCCCATTTTCAAGCAAATTGCAAAACATTATTAAAGTTTTCCTAAAAGCTATAATAATTTAACATACTCAACCTGTGTGAATGTTGGAACATGGTTTGGAGGAAGTAGAAACGCTCTCGAACAACCTTGACACTTACTCAAAGAGATGGCATGCGGGTGATAGATTTGTTTGTTTGTTTTTAGTTTAAATAGGAAGAATTGTATTTTTGCGAAATATATTAATGAAAATATTATTTAAGTATTCAAGGGCTTAAAGTAATAAAATTATATTGAGGGATAATCAACATATCATTGTCATTGTTGAAGATACCAGTGGTGCCTTGTCGAGGTTGATGTGAAATGAAAAACTCTTCAACTAGTTTAGTGTATTAATTGAAAACAAGAAGAGGCACCTGTAAAACAATGTTACAAAGAATAATACAGAGTTACTGAAATAAATTTCGTTACACCCACAATGTGCGTTATTAATCAATCTTAACATGTAGAATTAGAAATAAAAAAACATTCGTACCTCTCAATAATTCACATACACTTTACAAACTTAAACTGACAATTTTCTGACGTAATGTTTTATTATAACTTTTAGATCCCTGTCCATTCCTGTCGTTTTATTCACTTGATGAAACTTTTCCCTCCAACTCTGGACAATTGTCACTTTCGATGTAATATATGTAAGTTGAGTT